>JARYHS010015482.1:0-72868 GCA_031002005.1 Vandiemenella viatica
GTAGATTGATAGAGCAGGAGGAAATTTGTATCCTGAATACAGGGCAAATGACTCATTTCACCACTGCTACCGGTACATCTTCTGCCATTGACCTTTCGTTATGCTCCCCCTCCATCGCGGACTCCGTGCATTGGGAGGTGGATCACGACCAACATGGAAGTGACCACTTCCCTGTTTGGATGCACGTTGAGTGTGAGCGGGGAGGAGGTAATAACCTGCGTAAATGGAACGTTTGACACTCCAGTGTTGCCCAAGTGTATTAAGGCTGGCTACATTAACTTGAACGTCCGTCCGTATGTTCCGGACCCAATGCGCTGTTTCCAGTGCCAGAGGTTCGGACATACGACGGCGTCATGTAAGGGCAACCCCACCTGTGGTAGATGCGGCAAGGGGGCACACGAACCGGGTGCCACTTGCACGCTCCCACAGGTGTGCGTCAACTGCTCCGGGGCGCATCCTGCCTGGAGTAGGGAGTGTCAAGTGTATCTTGAGGAGCGCAAGATACAGGAGTTAAAGACCAAAGAGCGGATACCATACGGACAAGCAAAGAAGAAGGCGAAATCGCTCGCCGCTCCAATTTTTGGAAGTAGCTTTGCTAAAATGGTCTCGACTCCCGTCAGGAAAGAAAGTGTTGCTACGCAGACATCCTTTGCAGACATGGGCACAAGCACTACGTGCTCATGTCAGTGCAAATGTGGTACAAAATCCACGAAGGTCATGACACCCAAGACCGCGGATGTCGCTAGCAACACATCTGCAACCTCGACCAGTCCAGCAGCAGTAACTAAGTCTCCACCAGCATCAAATGTAGCACCTCCAATACCACCACGTAATGTTGAAATGGCAGCGATACTACTTGCTACCAGTGGAAACCGAGGTGATCAGAAGATCCGAGGTATTAAGTTCAGACAGACGGATCCGACCAAGTTTGTCAAGTCCCCCTCTTCTTCTCCTCCCAGACTGCCCAGCGGTGGGGAGGGTAAGGGGAAGAAGCAGAGGAAGAAGAAGATAAAGGATAAGGAGGATTTTGAGGAATCCTCGGGGTCGGAGATGTCTGTCTCCACTTCCGGGCAGGAAGATACGGAGATGCTGGTGGAAGAGTCTGGTCCCGTTCCTCGGCATGATGTGACCGATGACCCACCCGACCCGGGGCGGGTGAGGTTAAATAGGTAAGGATGGCTCCCATACTTCAGTGGAACGTTAACGGTTTTCAAGCTCACAAAGAGGAAGTCCAACTCTTAGCACGGTCTGATCCTTTGTGTCTCTGTTTGCAAGAGACACATTTCAGACCGCTACACCAGCCAGTGCTAAGAGGATATGACATATTCCGAAAGGACGATACCGAGGGTGATCGAGCTAAGGGGGGAGTGGCAGTGTTGGTCCGAAACACTGTCCACTCCGAACCTGTTGCTCTCACCTCCGATCTACAAGCAGTTGCGGTGAAAATACACGGTCCAATCCAACTGACCGTATGATCTGTCTATCTGCCACCCAGTGTGTTAGTCGGCTACGACGGCCTGGTTGGCATTATACGACAACTCACTCGGCCCTTTCTTCTTTTGGGAGATTTCAACGCGCACAGTGCGTTGTGGGGTTCCACCACCGATTGCCCCAGGGGCCGAGTGATTGGTAGATTGATAGAGCAGGAGGAAATTTGCATCCTCAATACAGGGCAAATGACTCATTTCACCACTGCTACCGGTACGTCTTCTGCCATCGACCTTTCCTTGTGTTCCCCCTCAATTGCGGACTCCGTGCAGTGGGGAGTGGATCGCGACCTACATGGTAGCGAAAACTTCCCTATTTGGATGCACGTCGAGTGTGAACGAGGAAGAGGAAATAACCGGCGTAAATGGAACGTCAGTGGTGCAGATTGGCAGCTCTTCTGCCGTTCTGTACTACTGCAACCCTGTGGCAGTATACAGGAGAAGGTGAATCACTTCACAGAAGTGATTCACCGTGCAGCTGACGTCTCCATGCCGAAAAGCTCCGGAACGCTGCGAAGGACGCCCGTCCCCTGGTGGAACGACGATTGTCGTTCCGCCATCCAGTGTCGTAGACGGGCGCTACGTCGTTTTAGGTTGTGCCCAACAACTGACAACCTAGCAGCGTTACGTATTGCTAGAGCTAAGGCGCGTCGAGTTATTAAAGACAGCAAGAAAAGGTCATGGCAGAACTTTGTGAGCACTATCAATCGTTCCACTCCTTCGTCAAAAGTATGGGAGTCCATCCGCCGTATATCCGGAAGGTACTCCCGCCCACCAGTATCTGGATTGCTGGTTCAAGGATGTATAATTACTGACGAACGAAGCATAGCGCAGCTGATGGCGAAGAACTTCGCCACCATCACTTCATCCGCTAACTCTGACCCTCGGTTTCAGCGACGAAGTGTCGCTGCCGAGAGGCGCCCGCTGTGCTTCGATTCGTCGAATACAGAGGCCTACAACTGCCCATTTACATTTTGGGAACTGGAGGCAGCGCTAAACAGCGCCAACGACACTGCTCCAGGGCCTGACTCGATCCAGTACCAGATGCTGAGGCATCTTAGTAAAGATGCTAAAGAGTACCTTCTGGATATTTTTAACGATATATGGACCGGAGGACACTTCCCCGACTCGTGGAAAGAAGCAACATTAATCCCCATTTTAAAACCTGGGCAAGACAAATCGTTGCCAGGTAGTTATCGTAGTATAGCCTTGACTAGCTGCGTTGGGAAGACACTGGAGAGGATGGTTAACCGCCGCCTCATCTGGTGTCTTGAATCCCGTAATTTGCTCAGCCGCTTTCAGTGTGGATTCAGGAAGTCGCGTTCCACCTTGGACAACCTGATCCTCCTGGAGGCGGCAATCCAGGATGCGTTCATCCGCAGCCATCACCTTGTAGGTGTCTTTTTTGACATCGAAAAGGCATACGATACTACCTGGCGACATGTAATTTTAAAACAGTTATACGATTGGGGTTTTAGAGGAAATCTTCCACGTTTTTTAAAATCATTTTTATCGGGACGTTGCTTCCGGTACCGAGTCGGTAGAGAAGTGTCTGATATTTTTATTCAGGAAAATGGTGTTCCTCAAGGATCAGTTTTAAGCGTAACACTCTTCGCTATTGCAATAAATAGCATTGGAGCCATTATAAGGAGTCCGGTACAGTACTCCTTATATGTGGACGATTTTTTAATTTTTATTGCGTCGTCCAGCCTGAGAAGCGTTGAGCGGCAGCTGCAACTCACGCTGAACAGGCTGGACGAATGGTCAGTGCACACCGGTTTTCGTTTCTCTGCTGAGAAAACCCGGTGTGTACTTTTTACCCGCTGCAGAAGCCTTTTACCAGAACCTCACCTTACCTTGAGGAACACTGTTTTAAGTTTTACTGATACTGTTAGATTTCTGGGCCTCATTTTAGACACCAGGCTCAACTGGCTACCGCATCTAAAAGATGTGAGAGCCAGGGCCTTAAAAGCTCTTAATCTTCTAAAATGTTTGTGTGGCAGGTCGTGGGGCGCTGATCGCTCCTGCCTGCTACAGTTTTATAGAGCTTTGTACGGTCGCGTTTGGAATACGGTTGTATCGTATATGGTTCGGCACGGGACAGCTACCTCCGTATATTGGATAGTGTCCACCATGCTGGAATTCGGCTCGCCACGGGTGCGTATCGCACCAGCCCTATTGCCAGCATTTGTGCTGACTCGGGCGAGCCGCCGCTTGCCATCCGCCGGCGACTCCTCATGGTGCGACACTACCTGCAGGTTGCCATAACACCTGGCAGTCCCGTGCACAACATAGTCATACACCCGAGTTTTGAGCGGCTGTATACCAACCGCACTAGAGCCACCAAACCGTTTAGCTACCGTGCAAAGGCTATTTTAGAAGAACACGGGTTCGAGCTCCCCTCGTTTTATCACCAGGGTTGGAGTAAATCTCCTCCCTGGCTTTTAAAGAGGCCCAGAATTATTTTAGATCTGTCTCGTTACAACAAACAGTGTACTGCGGACAGTGTTTTTAGTAACATATTTAGAGATATTTTAAACCAGTATCACACGTTTACCCCGGTGTTTACGGATGGGTCTAAGCAGGCTAACGGAGTTGGCTGCTCTGTAGTGTTCCCTCGAGCGACTTACACATTCAAACTAGACGGCAGGTGCAGCGTCTACAGCGCCGAGTGCTATGCCGTGTTGAAGTCGCTCCAGCATATGAAAGTAATGCGCGATAAGTGTTTCATCATATGCTGTGATTCCCTCAGCTGTATTCAGGCCATAGGAAATATGTACCCAGTAGATCGTCTAGTCCAGGACATCCAGGACGCCCTCCTTTCCCTCCAATCCTGTGGGAAGGAGGTAGTATTCTGCTGGGTACCCGGACATGTGGGAATCAGGGGGATCGAGGCAGCTGATGAAGCTGCCAAGTTAGCCTGCGACAAGGTTAGAACTGACTTTGATCCGGTCCCAAAGTCAGACCTTGCCTCGGCGGCGAAGAGGTTTATCTCTGATATTTGGCAGAGACAGTGGCTGGAAGTCGAGCACAATAAGCTCCGGCAGGTCAAACCGACCGTTCAGCCGTGGAGCAGCTCCTTCCAGCGGGCGAGGAGGGATGAGGTTCTCCTCACTCGCCTCCGTATAGGGCACTGTCCTCTGACGCACAGCTTTCTTCTCCGCCGGGAGGACCCACCGGAATGTGATGCTTGTGGCGTACCTTTGACGGTACGCCACATTTTAACTGATTGTGTGTTGTTTTTAAATTTAAGGGCAGACGTTGGCCTAGCCAACGATCTGTCCCTTACTTTAAATGATGAACATGACAATGTGGCTAAAGTTTTAAAATTTTGCTGTCTGGCCGGTCTGGTCCCAAAAATTTTGGGCAGATCGGCCTAGGTTTTACAATGATTTGGTGGTAATTTTACAACCACCAATCTAGGTATTGTGTTTGTTATAGCGTTAAGTGTTGTATTTTATACCTGGCCGGCCCATTTACAGCCAGCCAGTTAGTTTGTTCTAATTCTCGTATATGCTGGTTGGCCCCTTTACAGCCAGCCAGCCAATGTCTGTCTCTGTTTTGTGTTTGGCCCTTCTACAGCCATTGTTTTATCGGTTTATGTTTTTGTTATATCTGTGGCCGACCCCTGTACAGTCGGTCACAGAGGGGATTTTAACAAAATGTGAGTATTTTAATGTAATGTGCTGTCTATATGGCCGACCCCTTTACAGTCGGCCATGCAGACGGTATTTGCGTTTTAAGCCACATTGTCATATCAGGTGTTAGTTAGGGCGCTAATGACCTAGATGTCGACGCGCCCTAAAACCCTAAAAACAACAACAACAACATCGGGGAGTTCGCAGTGAAATGCGAACTCCATAAAACGCTTAACTCAAGCAAGGGAGTGATCACTTGCCGTGATCTCATCGATATAGCGTCCGAGGAACTCCTTAAGGAGTGGAGCTCAGAAAACGTGGTCGAGGTCAGGCAGATAACACGAAGGGTTAATGGCAATCTTGAAAAGACAGCCACCTTCGTCCTGACGTTCGACACTCCGACGTTGCCCAAAGCCATCAAAGCTGCCTACTTAAACCTAAACGTTCGCCCGTATGTTCCGGACCCGATGCGCTGCTTTAAGTGCCAGCGGTTCGGGCATACGACGGCGAACTGAAAAAGGCAACGCCACATGTGGGAAATGCGGAAAATCGGCGCACGAACCGGGTGCAAGTTGCACCCTCCCACAGGTGTGTGTCAACTGCTCCGGGTCACATCCAGCCTGGAGCAGGGAGTGTCGAGTGTACCTTGAAGAAAAGAAGGTACAGGAGCTGAAAACGAAGGAACGATTATCGTATGGCGAGGCGAAGAAACGGTTTAAGGCGCTTGCGCCACCGGTCTTCGCCACCAGTTTTGCCAAAACGTTGTCAGCTCCCGTCAGGAAGGAAAGTTACGTCCGTTGTAGACACGGGCACGAGCACAATGTGCTCGTGTCAGTGCAAATGTGGCGCAATACCCACTAAGGTCCTAACACCAGGGACCGCGGACGTCGGCAGCAACACTTCTGCAACCACGACCCGTAAGACAGCAGGTACAACAGGTCCACCAGCAAAAGAACTGCCATCTGCTACATTAGCTGCAGGTGTGAGTCTCACTGTCGCGGGAGAGGACGCTCCAGCGGCGGATGCAGCTCCTGCAGCAGAAGCAGAAAAGTCTACGCCATCTGCTGGTAGCGGATGGCAAACAGTTCAGAAAGTTCGGGGTCCGAAGTTCAGGCATACGGACCCCTCTATGTTCGTGAAATCCCCTTCCGCTTCTCCTCCCACGTCCCCATCTGGGGGAGGGAAGAAGGGGAAAAGGCCTCGGTGGAAGAAAAATCCGCAAGACGACGAGGCCTTAGAACAAGAGTCGTCTTCGGACCACGAAGACGACGTAATGCTGGTGGACGTACCTGGTTCCGTTCGTCAGCAGACACCGGATCCTGACCCACCCGACCCGGGGCGGGTGGTTTTAAATAGGTAGGATGGCTCCCATACTTCAGTGGAACGTCAACAGCTTTCAGGCTCACAAAGAGGAAGTCCAACTCTTAGCACGGTCTAATCCATTGTGTCTCTGCTTACAGAAGACACATTTTAGACCATCGCATGAACCAGTGCTAAGAGGATATGACATATACCGAAAGGACGATACCGAGGGTGATTGAGCCAAGGGGGGAATGGCTGTGTTGGTACTAAACACCGTCCACTCTGAACCCGTTGCTCTCACCTCCTCACTACAAGCAGTTGCGGTGAAAATACACGGTCCAATCGAACTGACCGTATGCTCTATCTATCTGCCACCCAGTGTGTCAGTCGCCTATGACGACCTTGTTAGCATCATACGACAACTCACTCGGCCCTTTCTCCTCTTGGGAGATTTCAACGCCCACAGTGCGTTGTGGGGTTCCTCCACCGATTGCCCCAGGGGCCGAGTGGTTGGTAGATTGATAGAGCAGGAGGACATTTGTATCCTGAATACAGGGCAAATGACTCATTTCACCACTGCTACCGGTACGTCCTCTGCCATTGACCTTTCGTTGTGCTCCCCCTCACTCGCGGACTCCGTGCATTGGGAAGTGGACCGCGACCTTCATGGAAGTGACCACTTCCCAATATGGATGCACGTAGAGTTTGAACGCGTAAGAGGCAATAACCGACGCAAATGGAACGTCAGCAAAGCCAATTGGCCGTTGTATACCAGGTCAGTATGCCTCTGGCCTCGCAAAGGCATCACGGAGATGGTGAATCATTTTACAGCTGTGATTCACCAGGCGGCTGACGTCTCCATGCCTAAATGCTCCGGAACGCTGCGGCGAACGCCCGTCCCCTGGTGGAATGACGAATGTCGTTCCGCTATTCAGGGACGCAGGACGGCGTTGCGCCGATTTAAGATGCAGCCATCTGACGACAACTTAGCAGCGTTCCGTATAGCCAGAGCTAAGGCGCGTCGTGTTATTAAGGAGAGCAAGAAAAGGTCTTGGCAGAACTTTGTGAGCACTATAAACCGTTCCACACCTTCGTCGAAAGTATGGGAGTCTATCCGCCGTATATCTGGAAGGTACTCCCGCCCAGCAGTGTCTGGATTACTGGATCGTGGACATGTTATTACCGACGAGCGAAGCATAGCTCAGCTGATGGCGGAGAACTTTGCCTCCGTCACTTCGTACGCCAACTTTGACCCTCGGTTTAAGCGGCAAAGAGCCGCTGCCGAGAGGCGAGAGCTGTGCTTCAGTTCGTCGAATACAGAGGCCTACAACTCCCCATTTACATCTTGGGAGCTGGAGTCAGCGCTGAACAGAGCAAATGACACTGCTCCAGGGCCTGATTTGATCCAGTACCAGATGCTGAGGCATCTTAGTAAAGTTGCTAAGGAGTACCTTTTAGATATTTTTAATCAGATTTGGACCGGAGGACATTTCCCCGACTCGTGGAAAGAAGCAACGCTTATCCCTATTTTAAAGCCTTGTAAGGACAAATTGTTGCCAGGTAGCTATCGTAGCATCGCCCTTACAAGCTGCGTGGGTAAGACACTGGAGCGGATGGTCAATCGCCGCCTCGTCTGGTGTCTTGAATCCCGAAATCTGCTGAGCCGCTTTCAGTGTGGATTCAGGAAGTTCCGTTCCACCTTGGACAACCTGATCCTCCTGGAGGCGGCAATACAGGATGCGTTCATACGCAGCCAACATCTTGTAGGTATCTTTTTCGATCTGGAGAAGGCCTACGATACTACCTGGCGGCATGTTATTTTAAAGCAGTTGCACGAGTGGGGTTTTAAGGGTAACCTGCCCCGTTTTTTAAAATCATTTTTATCTGGTCGTTGCTTCCGGTACCGAGTCGGTAGTGAAATGTCTGATCTTTTTATTCAGGAAAACGGTGTTCCTCAAGGGTCAGTTTTAAGCGTGACTCTTTTCGCTATTGCTATAAATAGCATTTTAAGTGTTATAAGGAGGCCTATAGGGTACTCCTTATATGTAGACGATTTTTTAATATTTATTGCATCATCCAGCCTGAGAAGCGCTGAGCGGCAGCTGCAACTCACGCTGAACAGGCTGGATGAATGGTCAGTGCACACCGGTTTTCGTTTCTCTGCCGAGAAAACCCGGTGTGTACTTTTTAGTCGTAGTAGGATTCTTTTACCAGAGCCCCACCTCACCTTGAGGAACACTGTTTTACGTTTTACCGATACTGTTCGGTTTCTGGGCCTCACTTTAGACAGTAGGCTAACCTGGCTGCCACATCTTAAAGATGTGAAAGCCAGGGCCTTAAAAGCACTCAATGTTTTAAAATGTCTGTGTGGCAGGTCATGGGGCATTGATCGCTCCTGCCTGCTACAATTTTACAGAGCCTTTGTACGGTCGCGGCTGGAATACGGTTGTATCGTGTATGGTTCGGCACGGGACAGTTATCTGCGTATATTGGATAGTGTCCACCATGCAGGAATTCGGCTCGCCACGGGTGCATATCGCACCAGCCCTATCGTCAGCATTTGTGCTGACTCGGGCGAGCCGCCGCTTACCATCCGTCGGCAACTCCTCATGGTGAGACACTACTTGCAGGTTGCCATAACACCTGGCAGTCCCGTGCACGACATAGTGCTCCATCCCAACTACGAGCGGCTCTATACCAACTTGCATAGAGCCACTAAACCGTTCAGCTACCGTACAAAGGCTATTTTAGAACAATATGGATTCGAGCTTCCTTCTTTTTATCACCAGGGTTGGTGTAAATCTCCTCCCTAGCTTTTAAAGAGGCCCAGAACAATTTTAGAATTATCGCGGCACAACAAGTTGTGTACGGCGGATAATGTTTTTATCAGAATTTTTAGTGATGTTTTAAACCAGTATCACACGTTTACCCCGGTGTATACGGATGGGTCTAAGCAGGCTAACGGAGTTGGTTGCTCCGTAGTGTTCCCTCGAGCGACTTACACATTCAAATTGGACGGCAGGTGCAGCGTTTACACTGCCGAATGCTATGCCGTGTTGAAGTCGCTCCAGCATATGAAAGTAATGCGCGATAAGTTGTTTATCATATGCTGTGATTCCCTCAGCTGTATTCAGGCCATAGGAAATATGTATCCAGCAGATCGTCTAGTCCAGGACATCCAGGACGCCCTCCTTTCCCTTCAATCTCGTGGAAAGGAGGTGTTATTCTGCTGGGTACCGGGCCATGTGGGAATCAGAGGGAACGAGGCAGCTGATGATGCTGCCAAGTTAGCCTGCGACAAGGTCAGAACCGACTTTGAACCGGTTCCAAAGTCAGACCTTGCCTCGGCGGCGAAGAGATTTGTTTTTGATGTTTGGCAGAGGCAGTGGCTGGAAGTTGAGCATAACAAGCTCCGGCTGGTCAAACCGACCGTTCTGCCGTGGAGCAGCTCCTTCCAGCGGGCGAGGAGGGATGAGGTTCTCCTTACTCGCCTCCGTATAGGGCACTGTCCTCTAACTCATAGTTTCCTTCTCCGCCGAGAGGACCCTCCGGAATGTGATGCTTGTGGCGTACCTTTGACGGTACGCCACATTTTAACTGACTGTGTGTTGTTTTTAAATTTAAGGGCAGACGTTGGCCTAGCCAACGATCTGTCTCTTATTTTAAACGATGAATGTGACAACGTGGCTAAGGTTTTAAAGTTTTGTTGCTTGGCCGGTCGGCCTAGGTTTTAGATTGGATTAGTGGCCATTTACAGCCACTAATCCAAGCACTGTTTTTACTTGTGACACTGCTTATATGGCTGGCCTCTTTACAGCCAGCCAGCTTACGCGTTTTTTAAACTGGTTGGCCCCTTTTACAGCCAACCAGTTAATATATGTATATTTATAAATTACTGCTTATTTTAAGTTTTATGTTTTACGTTGCTGCCTGCGTGGCCGATCACTTTACAGTTGGCCACGCAGACGGTATTTTAATTAGTGTGCTAGTATTTTATTGTGCTGTCTCTGTGGCCGACACCTTTACAGTCGGCCACACAGACGGCAAGTTTTGCCACGTTGTCACGCTTGGTTGTTGTTAGGGCGCTAATGACCCCGTCGTCGACGCGCCCTAAAACCCGAAAAACAACAACATCGAGCGACTTATAATTACAAACTGAATAGCTGTTGCAGCGTATACACTGCTGAGTGTTACGCTTTGTTAAAGTCGCTCCAGCATATGAAAGTAAGTCGCGGCACGAAGTACATCATATGCTGTGATTCCCTCAGTTGCATCCAGGCTATAGGAAGCATGTACCCAGCAGACAGTCTTGTCCAAGGCATACAGGACACCCTCCGATCGCTCCAATCTTCTGGAAAGGAGGTCGTATTCTGCTGGGTACCTGGTCATGTGGGAATCAGGGGGAACGAGGCAGCTGATGAAGCTGCCAAGTTAGCCTGCAACAAGGTGAGAGTTGACTTTGATCCGGTCCCAAAGTCTGACCTTGCCTCGGCGGGGAAAAGATTTGTTTTTAACATCTGGCAGAGGCAGTGGCTGGAGGTTGAGCATAAGAAGCTCCGGCTGGTCAAACCGACCGTTCAGCCGTGGAGCAGCTCCTTCCAGCGGGCGAGGAGGGATGAGGTTCTCTTTACTCGCCTCCGAATAGGGCACTGTCCTCTGACACACAGCTTTCTTCTCCGCCGGGAGGACCCACCGGAATGTAATACCTGTGGCGTACCTATGACGGTTCGCCACATTTTAGTTGATTGTGTTGCGTTTTTAGACTTGAGGACAGACGTTGGCCTTGCCAACGATCTGGCCATTATTTTAAACAATGAGACCAGCAGTGTGGCGAGTGTTTTAAAATTTTGTGTATTGGCCGGTCTAGTGCCAAAAATTTAAGCAGATCGGCCTAGTTTTTAGATGGACGGGTGGTCCCTATACAGCCATCCTTCCATGTGGATTGTTTTTGATTTTTATATTTTTAAATTTCTTTTAGCTGGCCACTATACAGCCGGCGAGAGATGTAGCGCTTTTAATTATTTTGTTACCCTGTATGGCCCCTTTACAGCCATTCAGGGGGTGTACGGGTCTTGTGTTCTGGTGGCCCCCTTTTCTAAGCCACGTCTTATATTTGTGAATTATTTTATTTGCTGTCTGTATGGTCGACCCCTTTACAGTCGACCATGCAGACAGTATTTTAGTACTTTCTTAAGCCACAGTTTAGGCTGGTAATTGTTAGGGCGCTAATGACCCCGCTGTCGACGCGCCCTAAAGCAGCAACAACAACAACAACAACAACAACAACAACAACAACAACAACAACAACAGCCATTTTCGACTGCATTAACGGGGTAACTTGGCCCGAAAGCTCGGGACGTCCTCTAATGAAGTAGGGCCGAACCACGGCTCTTGGTCTTTCTGGACGTTTATCCCAATGTCCTCTCTGTTTTTTGGGTGGGTTGGGGGAGGAGGTATTACCTCGTTAAAATCTTCTGTGGGAAAGAAATAATAGTATAATAACTATGATAATAATAATAATAAAATATACATAAGATAAAATCAAACCAGTAACATGCAAAGGCAAGCATCAGTTAAAAACGACGTGAGGCAAGGTTGTAGTCTATCCCCGTTAATATTCAACTTGAATTTAGAGGAAGCAATAAAGAAAATAAAAATTTCCATCTGGCATAAGTGTTCAGGGAGAAAAAAATCAGTATACTACGATTTGCTGATGACATTGTCTTCCCCGCAGGGGCCTGGTACGCAAGTGCCAGGTACGGGTTTGGCGAACCCGCGGCGCCCGAGCTGGAAACTTGTGAGCGCCGCAAGTTTCCCACACCGTAAACTCCTACCATGCTTCAACGACCACCGTAGGGCGTGGCGGTGGAACGTTGTGTGCCTAGGAGAACGGGGATCTTGGCTTCATCGCCCGGATCGCGAGGACGGTACAAACCTCTATAAAAAAACCCTCAACCTCAAGGTGAGTAACGTGCCGAGGAGGTGGATGGGTGGTGAGGCAAACCACCCGTTAGCGTACAACCTCAGGGGCACCTGCCGCACCCCTGTTGTATTTGGCTTGGTGGCGTGATTCGGGGGCTCCACGTCACTCGACTTTTAGGTCCTCCGGACTCGTGGGAACAATAACCAAAAATCCCAAAAATACTTCAATTGCCTGCGGCTCGGGCAAACCGCAGGGCCAATCTTCCGCCCAAAGACAAGGAAAGCGTGCGAGGGTTGAAAGCCCTCCTCCTGAGAAAGATGACAGTAACAGGAAGGGTTTTATCATAGATAACGCCTTCATAATAATGGGAAGAAAGGAGGGATCTTTTGAAAAGATCTCTCCTTTTTACATACATAAAGGCTTGGAAGGTATAGCTGGAACGCTAAAAAGTGTGAAAAAGCTGAGGAACGGGACACTGCTTGTAGAAACGTCTACTTACAAGCAGGCTGTCCTACTCCTTAAGTGCGAGAAGCTCGGGGAGTACGCTGTGAAATGCGAACTCCATAACACTCTAAACTCAAGTAAAGGTGTGATCACCTGTAGAGATCTCATTGATATAGAGTCCGAGGAACTCCTTAAGGAGTGGCGATCAGAAAATGTGGTCGAGGTCAGGCAGATTACACGAAGGGTTAACTGGCAGTCTAGAGAAGACTGCCACCTTCGTCCTGACGTTCGACACTCCAACGTTGCCCAAAGACATCAAAGCAGGGTATTTAAAACTTAATGTACGCCCGTATGTACCGGACCCCATGCGCTGCTTCAAGTGCCAGAGGTTCGGTCATACGACGGCGACCTGCAAGGGCAACCCCACCTGTGGGAAATGTGGAAAGGCTGCACACGAGCCAGGTATTAGTTGTACCCTCCCACAGGTGTGTGTCAACTGCTCCGGGGCACATCCAGCCTGGAGCAGGGAGTGTCGAATGTATCTTGAAGAGAAAAAGATACAGGAGTTAAAAACAAAAGAGCGAATCCCTTATGGTGAAGCGAAGAAGCGGTACAAGGCGCTAGCACCACCCATCTTTGCTAGCAGCTTCGCTAAGACTCTTTCAACTCCCGTCAGGAAAGAAAGTGTTGCCACCCAGACGACAGTTGCGGACATGGGCACAAGTACAACGTGCTCATGTCAATGCAATTGTGGCGCCAATGCCACAAAGGTCATAACACCTAGGACCTCTGACGTCGGCAGCAACACTTTTGTAAACCCGACCACAAATGCAACAGGTTCAGTAAGTCCACCAGCGAAGGAACAGTCATCTGCTGCAAAAGTTACATCTGTTAGTGCTTCTGCAAGAGCAGAAGTTGCGCCTGTAAATGATGTTACACCCACATCAGTAACAGCATCGGCAACGCCATCTGCCGGCAGCGGATGGCAGACAGTGCAAAAGGTTCGGGGTCCGAAATTCAAACATACGGATCCCAGTATGTTTGTCAAGTCCCCTTCATCTTCTCCACCCAGGGCACAGACTGGTGGGGAGGGAAAGGGGCGAAGGCCTCGACGGAAGAAAGAACCGCCAGGCACCGAGGCCTTACAAAATGCAGATTCGTCTTCGGACCCCGAAGACGTTCTAATGCTGGTGGACGAACCTGGTTCCGTTCGTCAGCTACCATCATCGGAAGACCCACCCGATCCGGGGCGGGTGATTTTAAATAGTTAGAATGGCTCCCATACTTCAGTGGAACGTAAACGGCTTTCAGGCTCACAAAGAGGAAGTCCAACTCTTAGCACGGTCTAATCCATTGTGTCTCTGTATTCAAGAGACACATTTTAGACCACTACACCATTCAGTGCTAAGAGGGTACGACATTTATAGAAAGGACGATACCGAGGGTGATCGAGCGAAGGGAGGAGTGGCTGTGTTTGTTCGGAACACTGTCCACTCCGAACCCGTGGCTCTCACCTCCCATCTACAAGCAGTAGCGGTGAAAATACACGGTCCAATCAAACTGACCGTATGCTCTCTCTACCTGCCACCCAGTTTGTCCGTCGACTACGACGACCTGGTTGGCATCATTGGACAACTCACTCGGCCCTTTCTCCTTTTGGGAGATTTCAACGCCCACAATGCGTTGTGGGGTTCTACCACCGATTGCCCCCGGGGCCGAGTGATTGGTAGATTGATAGAGCAGGAGGAAATTTGTATCCTGAATACAGGGCAAATGACTCATTTCACCACTGCTTCCGGATCGTCCTCTGCCATCGACCTTTCATTGTGCTCCCCCTCAATCGCGGACTCCGTGCATTGGGAGGTGGATCACGACCTTCACGGAAGTGACCACTTCCCAATATGGACGCACGTAGAGTTTGAACGCGGAGGAGGGAATAACCGACGTAACTGGAACATCAGCAAAGCCGATTGGCCGTTGTATCGCAGGTCACTACGCCTCCGGCCTTGTAACGGCATTACGGAGATGGTGAATCACTTTACCGAAGTGATTCACCAGGCAGCTGACGTTTCAATGCCGAAAAGCTCCGGAACGCTGCGAAGGACGCCCGTCCCCTGGTGGAACGACGAATGTCGTTCCGCCATTCAGGGTCGTAGACGGGCGCTGCGTCGATTTAGGTTACAGCCAACTTCCGACAACCTGGCAGCGTTCCGTATTGCAAGAGCAAAGGCACGTCGTGTTATTAAGGAGAGCAAGAAAAGGTCATGGCAGACCTTTGTGAGCACAATAAATCGTTCCACACCATCAGCCAAAGTATGGGAGTCCATTCGCCGTATATCCGGAAGGTACTCCCGCTCACCAGTATCTGGATTACTGGATCAAGGACGTGTAGTTACCGACGAGCGAAGCATAGCCCAGCTGATGGCGGAGAACTTCGCCTCCGTCACTTCGTCCGCCAACTTTGACCCTCGGTTTCAGCGACATAGAGTCGCTGCCGAGAGGCGAGGGCTGTGCTTCGATTCGTCGAATACAGAGGCCTACAACTGCCCATTTACATCTTGGGAGCTGGAGTCGGCATTAAACAGCGCCAATGACACCGCTCCAGGGCCTGATATGATCCAGTACAAGATGCTGAGGCATCTTAGTACAGATGCTAAGGAGTACCTTTTAGATATTTTTAATCAGATTTGGACCGAAGGACACTTCCCCGACTCGTGGAAAGAAGCAACGCTTATCCCAATTTTAAAACCTGGAAAGGATAAATTATTGCCAGGTAGTTATCGTAGCATCGCCCTTACAAGCTGCGTGGGTAAGACGCTAGAGAGGATGGTAAATCGCCGCCTCGTCTGGCGTCTGGAACCCCAAAATCTTCTCAGCCGCTTTCAGTGTGGATTCAGGAAGTCCCATTCCACCTTGGACCCCGCAGGGGCCTGGTACGCAAGTGCCAGGTACGGGTTTGGCGAACCCGCGGTGCCCGAGCTGGAAACTTGTGAGCGCCGCAAGTTTCCCACACCGTAAACTCCTACCATGCTTCAACGACCACCGTAGGGCGTGGCGGTGGAACGTTGTGTGCCTAGGAGAACGGGGATCTTGGCTTCATCGCCCGGATCGCGAGGACGGTACAAACCTCTATAAAAAACCCCTCAACCTCAAGGTCGGACACGTGCCGAGGAGGCGGATGAGTGGTGAGGCAAACCACCCGCTAACGTGCAACCTCAGGGGCACCTGCGCACCCCTGTTGTATTAGCGCTTCTTTTTAAACTGGTTTAACTCGTGGGACCAAAAACGAAGCCTCACAAGAAAACCAAAAACCCCTGCGGCCCGGGTGTGTCGCAGGTTAATATAAACACACCCAGTTCAAACAAGCGGGTGAGGGTTGAAAGCCCACCTGAATCAGACAATAGTAACAGGAAGGGTCATTTTATTGATGATGCCTTTATTATAATGGCAAGAAAGGAGGGATCCTTTGAGAAGGTCTCTCCTTTCTATATTCAAAAAGGACTGGAAGGAATAGTCGGGACATTAAAAAGTGTGAAAAAGCTGAGGAACGGGACCCTGCTTTTAGAAACATCTACCTATAAGCAGGCTGTCTCACTCCTTAAGTGTGAGAAGCTCGGGGAGTTCGCAGTAAAGTGCGAACTCCATAAAACTCTGAATAGCAGCAAAGGCGTGATCACCTGCCGCGATTTGATGGATTTAGAGTCCGAGGAACTCCTTAAGGAGTGGAGATCAGAGAATGTGGTCGAGGTTCGACAGATCATGCGAAGGGTTAACGGCAGTCTGGAGAAGACTGCCACCTTCGTCCTGACATTCGACACTCCAACGTTGCCAAAAGACATAAAAGCTGGATATTTACATCTAAACGTTCGCCCGTATGTACCGGACCCCATGCGCTGCTTCAAGTGCCAGAGGTTCGGTCATACGACGGCGAACTGCAAAGGCAACCCCACCTGTGGGAAATGCGGTAAAGCGGCGCATGAGCCGGGTGCCGCTTGCACCCTCCCGCAGGTGTGTGTTAACTGCTCTGGGTCACATCCAACCTGGAGCAGGGAGTGTCGGGTGTATCTGGAAGAAAAAAAGATACAGGAGCTGAAAACGAAAGAGCGGATATCTTACGGGGATGCGAAGAAGCGCTACAAGTCTCTAGCACCACCCGTCTTCGCAACCAGCTTCGCGAAGACGTTGTCAGCTCCTGTCAGGAAACAAAATGTTGCTACGCAGACGTCCGTTGCGGACATGGGCACAAGTCCAATGTGCTCATGTCAGTGCAGATGTGGTGCCACACCCATCAAGGTCTTAACACCTCGGACCGCGGACGTCGGTAGCAACACAGCTGCTACCTCGGCCACTAAGAAATCAAGTCCACCAGCTACAGCACAGCCATCCGCTACAGTAGCTACAGCCGCTATTCCTTCGGCTACAGTAGTCGAAACAGTTACAGCAGAAATAGTAACTGCAACGCCATCGGCTAGTGGCGGATGGCAAACAGTGCAGAAAGTTCGGGGTCCGAAGTTCAAACACACGGACCCCGCCATGTTCTTGAAGTCCCCATCCACTTCTCCTCCCAGTTCCCCAACTAGCGTGGGGAGGAGGGGGACAGGGTCTCGGCGGAAGAAAGATCCGCCTCCCGCCGAGGCCTTAGAACAAAAGTCGTCTTCGGACCCCGAAGATGACGTTATGCTGGTGGACGTAGACCCTGGTCCCGTTCCTCAGCAGACACCAGATCCTGACCCACCCGACCCGGGGCGGGTGGTTTTAAATAGGTAGAATGGCTCCCATACTTCAGTGGAACGTTAACGGCTTTCAGGCTCACAAAGAGGAAGTCCAACTCTTAGCACGGTCTGATCCTTTGTGTCTCTGTCTGCAAGAGACACATTTCAGACCGCTACACCAGCCAGTGCTAAGAGGATATGACATATTCCGAAAGGACGATACCGAGGGTGATCGAGCTAAGGGAGGGGTGGCTGTGTTGGTGCGAAACACTGTCCACTCCGAACCCGTTGCTCTCACCTCCACATTACAAGCAGTTGCGGTGAAAATACACGGTCCAATCCAACTGACCGTATGCTCTATCTATCTGCCACCCAGTGTGTCAGTCGGCTACGACGACCTGGTTGGCATTATACGACAACTCACTCGGCCCTTTCTCCTTTTGGGAGATTTCAACGCCCACAGTGCGTTGTGGGGTTCCACCACCGATTGCCCCAGGGGCCGAGTGGTTGGTAGATTGATAGAGCAGGAGGAAATTTGTATCCTGAATACAGGGCAAATGACTCATTTTACCACTGCTACCGGTACGTCTTCTGCCATTGACCTTTCGTTGTGCTCCCCCTCCATCGCGGACTCCGTGCATTGGGAGGTGGATCGCGACCTACATGGAAGTGACCACTTCCCTGTTTGGATGCACGTTGAGTGCGAGCGGGGAGGAGGTAATAACCGGCGTAAATGGAACGTCAGTGGTGCAGATTGGCAGCTCTTCTGCCGTTCTGTACTGCTGCAACCCTGTGGCAGTATACAGGAGAAGGTGAATCACTTCACAGAGGTGATTCACCGTGCAGCTGACGTATCCATGCCGAAAAGCTCCGGAACGCTGCGAAGGACGCCCGTCCCCTGGTGGAACGACGATTGTCGTTCCGCCATCCAGGGTCGTAGACGGGCGCTACGTCGTTTTAGGTTGTGCCCAACAACTGACAACCTAGCAGCGTTCCGTATTGCCAGAGCTAAGGCGCGTCGAGTTATTAAGGAGAGCAAGAAGAGGTCATGGCAGAACTTTGTGAGCAATATAAATCGTTCCACGCCATCGTCGAAAGTATGGGAGTCCATTCGCCGTATATCTGGAAGGTACTCCCGCCCACCAGTATCTGGGTTACTGGATCATGGACGTATTATTACCGACGAACGAAGCGTAGCGCAGCTGATGGCGGAGAACTTCGCCGCCGTCACTTCATCAGCCAACTTTGAACCTCGGTTCCAGCGACAAAGAGTTGCTGCCGAGAGGCGTGCGCTGTGCTTTGATTCGTCGAATACAGAGGCATACAACCGCCCATTTACATTTTGGGAACTGGAGTCAGCGTTGAATAGCGCTCACGACACTGCTCCAGGGCCTGATCTGATCCAGTACCAGATGCTGAGGCATCTTAGTAAAGATGCTAAGGAGTACCTTCTGGATACTTTTAATGACATATGGACCGGAGGACACTTCCCCGACTCGTGGAAAGAAGCAACACTAATTCCAATTTTAAAACCTGGCAAAGACAAATTGTTGCCAGGTAGTTATCGTAGTATCGCCCTTACAAGCTGCGTGGGTAAGACACTGGAGAGGATGGTCAATCGCCGCCTCGTCTGGTGTCTAGAATCCCAAAACCTTCTGAGCCGCTTTCAGTGTGGATTCAGGAAGTTCCGTTCCACCTTGGACAACCTGGTCCTACTGGAGGCGGCAATACAGGATGCGTTCATCCGCAGCCAACACCTTGTGGGTGTTTTTTTCGACCTTGAAAAGGCCTACGATACTACCTGGCGGCATGTGATTTTAAAACAGTTACATGAATGGGGATTTAGGGGCAACCTACCCCGTTTTTTAAAATCATTTTTATCTGGTCGTTGCTTCCGGTACCGAGTCGGTAGTGAAGTGTCCGATCTTTTTATTCAGGAAAACGGTGTCCCTCAGGGTTCAGTTTTAAGCGTTACGCTCTTTGCAATCGCTATTAATAGCATAGCAGCCATTATAAGGAGTCCCCTACAGTACTCCTTATATGTGGACGACTTTTTAATTTTTATCGTATCGTCCAGCCTGAGAAGCGCTGAGCGGCAGTTGCAGCTCGCGTTGAACAGGCTGGACGAATGGTCAGTGCACACCGGTTTTCGTTTCTCCGCTGAGAAAACCCGGTGTGTACTTTTTACTCGCAGCAGAAGCCTTTTACCAGAGCCTCACCTTACCCTGAGGAACACTGTTTTACGTTTTAGTGATAGTGTCCGATTTCTGGGCCTCATTTTTGACACAAGGCTCAACTGGCTTGCGCATCTAAAAGATGTGAAAGCCAGGGCCTTAAAAGCTCTTAACCTTTTAAAATGTCTGTGTGGCAGGTCATGGGGCGCTGATCGCTCCTGCCTGCTACAATTTTACAGAGCCTTTGTACGGTCGCGGCTGGAATACGGTTGTATAGTCTATGGTTCGGCACGGGACAGTTATCTGCGTATATTGGATAGTGTCCACCATGCTGGAATTCGGCTCGCCACGGGTGCATATCGCACCAGCCCTATTGTCAGCATTTGTGCTGACTCTGGCGAGCCGCCGCTTACCATCCGCCGGCAACTTCTCATGGTGCGACACTACCTCCACGTTGCCATAACACCTGGCAGTCCCGTGTACGACATAGTTTTGCATCCTAACTACGAGCGGCTCTATACCAACCGGCATAGAGCCACTAAACCGTTCAGCTACCGTACAAAGGCTATTTTAGAACAATACGGATTTGAGCTACCTTCTTTTTATCACCAGGGATGGAGTAAATCTCCTCCCTGGCTTTTAAAGAGGCCCAGAACGATTTTAGAATTATCGCGGTACAACAAGCTGTGTACCGCGGATAATGTATTTACGAGAATTTTTAGAGATGTCTTAAACGAGCATCATAATTTTACCCCGGTATTTACGGATGGGTCTAAGCAGGCTAACGGAGTTGGCTGCTCCGTGGTGTTCCCTCGAGCGACTTACACATATAAACTTGACGGTAGGTGCAGCGTTTTTACTGCCGAGTGCTACGCAGTGCTAAAGTCGCTCCAGCATATGAAAGTAAATCGCGAAAAGTGTTTCATCATATGCTGTGATTCCCTGAGCTGTGTTCAGGCCATAGGAAATATGTATCCAGCAGATCGTCTAGTCCAGGACATCCAGGACGCCCTCCTCTCCCTCCAATCTCGTGGAAAGGAGGTATTATTCTGCTGGATACCGGGCCATGTGGGAATCAGGGGGAACGAGGCAGCTGATGTAGCTGCCAAGTTAGCCTGCGACAAGGTCAGAACCGACTTTGAACCGGTCCCAAAGTCAGACCTTGCCTCGGCGGCGAAGAGATTTGTTTTTGATGTTTGGCAGAGGCAGTGGCTGGAAGTTGAGCATAATAAGCTCCGGCTGGTCAAACCGACCGTTCAGCCGTGGAGCAGCTCCTTCCAGCGGGCGAGGAGGGATGAGGTTCTCCTTACTCGCCTCCGTATAGGGCACTGTCCTCTGACACACAGCTTTCTTCTCCGCCGGGAGGACCCACCGGAATGTGATGCTTGTGGCGTACCTTTGACGGTACGCCACATTTTAATAGATTGTATTTTATTTTTCGACTTAAGGGCAGAGGTTGGCCTAGCCAACGATCTGTCCCTTATTTTAAGTAATGAAGCTAGCAATGTGGCTGAAGTTTTAAAATTCTGTTTATTGGGCGGTCTGATCCCAAAAATTTTGGGAAGACCGGCCTAATCTTTTAAGGTGGATGAGTGGCCACTTTACAGCCACTCATCCATGTACATAGCTCTTGTTTTGTTTTGTCTTATTTCTGTTCGTTTTACTTGTAGATTTAAGTTTTTATGTCTGGCTGGCCCTTTACAGCCAGCCGGACATGAGCTGTGATGTTAGTCTTTTAATGGCCCCTTTACAGCCAACATTTTAACATTTTACTCTATTTGCCGTCTGTGTGGCCGACCCCTCTACAGTCGGCCATACAGACGGTAAAACTTAGATTTTAAGCCACATTGCTAAGCCGGTCGTTGTTAGGGCGCTAATGACCTCGCCGTCGACGCGCCCTTAAACCACAACAACAACAACAACAACATCCACCTTGGACAACCTGATCCTACTGGAAGCTGCAATCCAAGACGCTTTCGTCCGCAGCCAACACCTCGTAGGTGTCTTTTTCGATATTGAGAAAGCATACGATACTACCTGGCGACACATTATTTTAAAACAACTACATGAATGTGGTTTTAGAGGAAAACTTCCCCGCTTTTTAAAATCTTTTTTATCACGACGTTGCTTCCGGTACCGAGTTGGTAGCGAAGTGTCAGATCTTTTTATCCAGGAAAACAGTGTCCCTCAAGGGTCAGTTTTAAGTGTTACACTGTTTGCCATTGCAATTAATAGTATTGTAACCACAATAAGGAGTCCCATACGGTACTCCTTATATGTGGATGACTTTTTAATTTTTATTGCATCTTCCAGCCTGAGAAGCGCTAAGCGGCAGTTGCAGCTCGCGTTGAACAGGCTGGATGAATGGTCAGTGCACACCGGTTTTCGTTTCTCCGCTGAGAAAACCCGGTGTGTACTTTTTACTCGTAATAGAAGTCTTTTACCCCACCTTACCTTGAGGAACACTGTTTTAACTTTTACTGATACTGTTCGGTTTCTGGGCCTTATCCTAGACACAAGGCTCAGCTGGCTGCCTCATCTTAAAGATGTGAAAGCCAGGGCCTTGAAAGTTCTGAATATTTTAAAATGTCTTTGTGGCAGGTCATGGGGCGCTGACCGCTCCTGCCTGCTGCAATTTTATATTGCCATTGTACGGTCGCGTTTGGAGTACGGTTGCATAGTATACGGTTCGGCACGGGACAGTTATCTACGGATACTGGATAGTGTCCACCATGCAGGAATCCGGCTCGCCACGGGTGCTTACCGCACCAGCCCCATACCCAGCATCTGTGCTGAGTCTGGCGAGCCGCCGCTTTCCACCCGGCGGCATCTCCTCATGGTGCGACACTATGTACATATTGCCACAACTCCTGGTAGTCCCGTGCACGACGTAGTGATGCGACCGAGCTTTGAACGGCTATATGCGAATCGCTGTAGAGCGACCAAACCGTTAAGCCACCGTACAAAGGCTATTTTAGAAGAATATGGTTGTGAGCTGCCCGCTTTTTATCACCAGGGATGGAGTAAATCTCCTCCCTGGCTTTTAACGAGGCCCAGAATAATTTTAAATCTTTGTCGGTATAACAAATTGTTTACCGATAATAATGTTTTTACTAGTGTTTTTACCGATATCCTAAAACAGTATCACACATTCACCCCGGTATATACGGATGGGTCTAAGCAGGCTAATAGAGTAGGATGCTCTGTAGTGTTCCCTCGAGCGACTTACACATACAAACTAGATGGTAGATGCAGCGTTTACACCACCGAGTGTTACGCTGTGTTAAAGTCGCTCCAGCATATGAAAGTAGTCCGTGATAAGAGGTTCATCATATGCTGTGATTCCCTCAGCTGTATTCAGGCCATAGGTAATATGTACCCAGCAGACCGTCTAGTCCAGGACATCCAGGACGCCCTCCTTTCCCTCCAATCTCGTGGAAAGGAGGTATTATTCTGCTGGGTACCGGGCCATGTGGGAATCAGGGGGAACGAGGCAGCAGATGAAGCTGCCAAGTTAGCCTGTGACAAGGTCCGAATCGACTTTGCACCGGTCCCAAAGTCAGACCCCGCAGGGGCCTGGTATGCAAGTGCCAGGTACGGGTTTGGCGAACCCGCGGTACCCGAGCTGGAAACTTGTGAGCGCCGCAAGTTTCCCACACCGTAAACTCCTACCATGCTTCAACGACCACCGTAGGGCGTGGCGGTGGAACGTTGTGTGCCTAGGAGAACGGGGATCTTGGCTTCATCGCCCGGATCGCGAGGACGGTACAAACCTCTATAAAAAAACCCTCAACCTCAAGGTCGGATACGTGCCGAGGAGGTGCATGGGTGAGAGGCGGATCACTCGCTAACGTACAACCTCAGGGGCACCTGCGCACCCCTGTTGTATTAGCGCTTCTTTTTAAACTGGTTTAACTCGTGGGACCACAATGAAGCCTCACAAGAAAACCAAAAACCCCTGCGGCCCGGGTGTGTCGCAGGTTAATATAAACACACCCAGTTCTAACAAGCGGGTGAGGGTTGAAAGCCCACCTGAATCGGAAAGCAGTAACAGGAAGGGTCATTTTATTGATGATGCCTTTATTATAATGGCAAGAAAGGAGGGATCCTTTGAGAAGGTCTCTCCTTTCTATATTCAAAAAGGACTTGAAGGAATAGTCGGGACATTAAAAAGTGTGAAAAAGCTGAGGAACGGGACCCTGCTTTTAGAAACATCTTCCTATAAGCACGCTCTCTCACTCCTTAAGTGTGAGAAGCTCGGGGTGTTCGCAGTAAAGTGCGAACTCCATAAAACTCTGAATAGCAGCAAAGGCGTGATCACCTGCCGCGATTTGATGGATTTAGAGTCCGAGGAACTCCTTAAGGAGTGGAGATCAGAGAATGTGGTCGAGGTTCGACAGATCATGCGAAGGGTTAACGGCAGTCTGGAGAAGACTGCCACCTTCGTCCTGACATTCGACACTCCAACGTTGCCAAAAGACATAAAAGCTGGGTATTAACATCTAAACGTTCGCCCGTATGTACCGGACCCCATGCGCTGCTTCAAGTGCCAGAGGTTCGGGCATACGACGGCGAACTGCAAAGGCAACCCCACCTGTGGGAAATGCGGTAAAGCGGCGCATGAGCCATGTGCCGCTTGCACCCACCCGCAGGTGTGTGTAAACCTGCCGCACCCCTGTTGTATTGGGCTTGGTGGCGTGATGCGGGGGCTCCACGTCACTCGACATTTAGTTCCTCCGAACTCGTGGGACAAAAACGAGAAATAACAAAAAACCAAACTCTTCCTCCTGCGGCTTGGGCACGCCGCGGGAGCAATGTCACTCCAACGCCCAAAAAACTGGTAAGCGGGCCAGGGTGGAAAGCCCTCCCCGTGACCAGGAAAACAACAGTAACGGGAAGGGTTATTTACTGGATAATGCCTTCATTGTCATGGAAAGGCTGGAGGGATCTTTTGAGAAGGTCTCTCCATTTTACATACAAAAGGGTTTAGAGGGTATAGCGGGAACCCTAAAATCAGTCAAAAAGCTGAGGAACGGAACCTTGCTGCTTGAAACGTCAACTCACAAGCAGGCTGTCCTGCTCCTTAAGTCTGAGAGGCTCGGGGAGTTCGCAGTAAAATGCGAACCCCATAAGACTCTGAATTCAAGCAAAGGCGTGATCACCTGCCGGGATCTAATTGATTTAGAGTCCGAGGTACTCCTTAAGGAGTGGGCATCCGAACATGTGGTCGAGGTACGTCAGATAAAGCGAAGGGTAAACGGCAGTCTTGAAAAGACGGCCACCTTCGTCCTGACGTTCGACACTCCAACGTTGCCCAAAGACATCAAAGCAGGGTATTTAAAACTTAATGTACGCCCGTATGTACCGGACCCCATGCGCTGCTTCAAGTGCCAGAGGTTCGGTCATACGACGGCGACCTGCAAGGGCAACCCCACCTGTGGGAAATGTGGAAAGGCTGCACACGAGCCAGGTATTAGTTGTACCCTCCCACAGGTGTGTGTCAACTGCTCCGGGGCACATCCAGCCTGGAGCAGGGAGTGTCGATTGTATCTTGAAGAGAAAAAGATACAGGAGTTAAAAACAAAAGAGCGAATCCCTTACGGCGAAGCGAAGAAGCGGTACAAGGCGCTAGCACCACCCATCTTTGCTAGCAGCTTCGCTAAGACTCTTTCAACTCCCGTCAGGAAAGAAAGTGTTGCCACCCAGACGACAGTTGCGGACATGGGCACAAGTACAACGTGCTCATGTCAATGCAATTGTGGCGCCAATGCCACAAAGGTCATAACACCTAGGACCTCTGACGTCGGCAGCAACACTTTTGTAAACCCGACCACAAATGCAACAGGTTCAGCAAGTCCATCAGCGAAAGCACAGTCATCTGCTGCAAAGGTTACAATGGTTAGTGCTTCTGCAACAGCAGAAGTAGCGCCTGTAAATGATGTAGCATCCACATCAGAAACAGCATCGGCAACGCCATCTGCCGGCAGCGGATGGCAGACAGTGCAAAAGGTTCGGGGTCCGAAATTCAAACATACGGATCCTAGTATGTTTGTCAAGTCTCCTTCATCTTCTCCCCCCAGGGCACAGACTGGCGGAGAAGGAAGGGGGCGAAGGTCTCGGCGGAAGAAAGAACCGCCAGGCACCGAGGCCTTACAAAATGCAGACTTCGTCTTCGGACCCCGAAGACGTTCTAATGCTGGTGGACGAACCTGGTTCCGTTCGTCAGCTACCATCATCGGAGGACCCACCCGATCCGGGGCGGGTGATTTTAAATAGTTAGAATGGCTCCCATACTTCAGTGGAACGTAAACGGATTTCAGGCTCACAAAGAGGAAGTCCACCTCTTAGCACGGTCTAATCCATTGTGTCTCTGTATTCAAGAGACACATTTTAGACCACTACACCAACCAGTGCTAAGAGGATACGACATTTATAGAAAGGACGATACCGAGGGTGATCGAGCGAAGGGAGGAGTGGCTGTGTTTGTTCGGAACACTGTCCACTCCGAACCCGTTGCTCTCACCTCCCATCTACAAGCAGTAGCGGTGAAAATACACGGTCCAATCAAACTGACCGTATGCTCTCTCTACCTGCCACCCAGTTTGTCTGTCGACTACGACGACCTGGTTGGCATCATACGACAACTCACTCGGCCCTTTCTCCTTTTGGGAGATTTCAACGCCCACAGTGCGTTGTGGGGTTCTACCACCGATTGCCCCCGGGGCCGAGTGGTTGGTAGATTGATAGAGCAGGAGGACATTTGTATCCTAAATACAGGGCAAATGACTCATTTCACCACTGCTTCCGGATCGTCCTCTGCCATCGACCTTTCATTGTGCTCCCCCTCAATCGCGGACTCCGTGCATTGGGAGGTGGATCGCGACCTTCATGGGAGTGACCACTTCCCAATCTGGATGCACGTAGAGTTTGAACGCGGAGGAGGGAGTAACCGACGTAAATGGAACGTCAGCAAAGCCGACTGGAAACTTTACCAGCACTCCATTACTCTCAAGGAGTACAACAGTATTGAGGAGAAGGTGAATCACCTTACACAGGTGATTCACCAGGCAGCTGACGTTTCCATGCCGAAAAGCTCCGGAACGCTGCGAAGGACGCCCGTCCCCTGGTGGAACGACGAATGTCGTTCCGCTATTCAGAGTCGTAGACGGGCGTTGCGCCATTTTAGGTTGCACCCAACTTCAGACAACCTGGCAGCGTTCCGTATTGCAAGAGCAAAGGCGCGTCGTGTTATTAAGGAGAGCAAGAAAAGGTCATGGCAGGACTTTGTGAGCAACATTAACCGTTCCACACCTTCGTCGAAAGTATGGGAGTCCATTCGCCGTATATCTGGAAGGTACTCCCGCCCACCAGTATCTGGTTTACTGGATCAAGGACGTGTAATTACCGACGAACGAAGCATAGCGCAGCTGATGGCGGAGAATTTCGCTGCCATCACTTCATCTGCCAGTTTTGATCCTCGGTTTCAGCAACGAAGGGTTGCTGCCAAGAGGCGAGCGCTGTGCTTCGATTCGTCGAATACAGAGGCCTACAACTGCCCATTTACAACTTGGGAGCTGGAGTCGGCATTAAACAGTGCCAATGACACCGCTCCAGGGCCTGATATGATCCAGTACCAGATGCTGAGGCATCTTAGTAATGATGCTAAGGAGTACCTTTTAGATATTTTTAATCAGATCTGGACCGAAGGACACTTCCCCGACTCGTGGAAAGAAGCAACATTAATTCCCATTTTAAAACCTGGCAAGGACAAATTGTTGCCAGGTAGTTATCGTAGTATTGCCTTGACTAGCTGCGTGGGGAAGACACTGGAGAGGATGGTGAATCGCCGCCTCGTCTGGTGTCTTGAATCCCGTAATCTCCTCAGCCGCTTTCAGTGTGGATTCAGGAAATTCCGTTCCACCTTGGACAACCTGATCCTCCTGGAGGCGGCAATACAGGATGCGTTCATACGCAGCCAACACCTCGTGGGTGTTTTTTTCGATCTTGAAAAGGCTTACGATACTACCTGGCGGCATGTTATTTTAAAACAGTTACATGAATGGGGTTTTAGGGGTAACCTACCCAGTTTTTTAAAATCATTTTTATCTGGTCGTTGCTTCCGGTACCGAGTCGGTGGTGAAGTGTCTGATCTTTTTATTCAGGAAAACGGTGTCCCTCAGGGGTCAGTTTTAAGCGTGACCCTATTTGCTATCGCAATTAACAGTATATCTTTGGTTATAAGGAGTCCCATTCGGTTCTCCTTATATGTGGACGATTTTTTAATTTTTATTGCATCGTCCAGCCTGAGAAGCGCAGAGCGGCAGCTGCAACTCGCGCTGAACAGGCTGGATGATTGGTCAGTGCACACCGGTTTTCGATTCTCTGCCGAGAAAACCCGGTGTGTACTTTTTACTCGTAGCAGAAGTCTTTTAGCTGAGCCTCACCTTACCTTGAGGAACACCGTTTTAAGTTTTACTGAAACAGTTAGATTTCTGGGCCTCATTTTTGACACCAGGCTTAACTGGCTTCCACATCTTAAAGATGTGAAAGCCAGGGCCTTAAAAGCTCTTAATATTTTAAAATGTCTGTGCGGCAGGTCGTGGGGCGCTGATCGCTCCTGCCTGCTACAGTTTTATCGAGCCTTTGTACGGTCGCGTCTCGAGTATGGTTGTATCGTATATGGTTCGGCACGGGACAGTTATCTTCGGATACTGGATAGTGTCCACCATGCAGGAATTCGGCTCGCCACTGGTGCATATCGCACCAGTCCTATTGTCAGCATTTGTGCTGACTCGGGCGAGCCGCCACTTACCATCCGCCGGCAACTCCTCATGGTGCGACACTATACGCATATTGCCATAACACCTGGCAGTCCCGTGTACGACATAGTTCTGCATGCCAGCTACGAGCGGCTCTATGCCAACCGGCATAGAGCCACTAAACCGTTCAGCTACCGTACGAAGGCTATTTTAGAACATTACGGATTTGAGCTTCCCTCTTTTTATCGCCAGGGTTGGAGTAAATCCCCTCCCTGGCTTTTAAGGAGGCCCAGATTAATTTTAGAACTGTCACGGCATAACAAACTGCTAACCGCTGACAGTGTTTTTATTCATATTTTTACTGATATTTTAAATCAATATCACACTTTCACCCCGGTGTATACGGATGGGTCTAAGCAGGCTAACAGTGTAGGCTGTTCAATAGTGTTCCCTCGAGCGACTTACAAATACAAGATGGATAGCAGGTGCAGTGTTTACACTGCGGAGTGCTATGCCCTGCTAAAGTCGCTCCAGCATATGAAGGCACGCCGCGACAAGAAGTACCTCATATGCTGTGATTCCCTTAGTTGCATTCAGGCATTAGCAACTATGTACCCAGCATACCGTCTAGTCCAGGACATCCAGGACGCCCTCCTTTCCCTCCAATCTTGTGGGAAGGAGGTGGCATTCTGCTGGGTACCAGGCCATGTGGGAATCAGGGGGAACGAGGCAGCTGATGAAGCTGCCAAGTTGGCCTGTGACAAGGTCCGAATCGACTTTGACCCGGTCCCAAAGTCAGACCTTGCCTCGGCGGCGAAGAGATTTGTTTTTGATGTTTGGCAGAGGCAGTGGCTGGAAGTTGAGCATAACAAGCTCCGGCAGGTCAAACCGACCGTTCAGCCGTGGAGCAGCTCCTTCCAGCAGGCGAGGAGGGATGAGGTTCTCCTTACTCGCCTCCGTATAGGGCACTGTCCTCTGACACATGATTTCCTTCTCCGCCGAGAGGACCCTCCGGAGTGTGATGCTTGTGGCGTACCTTTGTCGGTACGCCACATTTTAAGTGAGTGTATTTTATTTTTAGACTTAAGGGCAGACGTTGGCTTAGCCAACGATCTGTCACTTATTTTAAACAATGATAGTGACAATGTGGCTAAGGTTTTAAAGTTTTGTTGCTTGGCCGGTCTTGTCCCAAAAATTTTGGGCAGATCGGCCTAGGTTTTATATTGGATTGGTGGCCATTTACAACCATCAATCCAAGTACTGCTTTTACTTGTGATACTGCTTATATGGCTGGCCCTTTTACAGCCAGCCAGCTAACTCGTTTTTTAAACTGGTTGGCCCTCTTACAGCCAACCAGTTAATGTATGAATTTTTAAATTTTCCTTGTCTCAGTTTTATTTCTTATGTTGCCGTCTGTGTGGCCGATCTCTTTACAGTTGGCCACGCAGATGGTATTTTATTTAGTATGTTAGTATTTTATTGTGCTGTCTCTGTGGCCGACCCCTTTACAGTCGGCCACACAGACGGCAATTTCGCCACGTTGTCACGCCTGGTTTTTGTTAGGGCGCTAATGACCCCGCTGTCGACGCGCCCTAAAACAACAACAACAACAACCTATAATAATTCTCCATACTTTTATGATTTACAAATAAAAAAACTTGTTTTGAAAAAAATGAATTTTTAATGAAATTAAGACTGCGTCATTTATACAAAGCAATTATACAGATGAAATAATAAGCTACTCAATCTTCATAAACAAATTCCACAGCACATTCTGCTTCTGTAGCAGGCCATTGTAAAATGCTGTTATAAAAGGTTTCATACCCCACCAGGTAAGGTCTTAAGGCATTTATGGCTTTCAGCTTCTTGATATTAATAGGAACCTAAAAAATTAACGAAAGAATTAGGGCTTAGATCCTAAACATGAATGGAGAATAGCCAAAACATACAAGCTTGTTATTACAAACTGCACTACAATATTTTAGGTAACCTTTTGAATGAAAGAATGTAATTACATCAAATAGTAATATCTATGTAACTTACATAATATATTATACTATTTATAAACTTATCTTTCCTGTAGGGTAGGCCAAGTTGGTGGGTAAGTGAGGGGCAGGCGTTGATTTCAGCAGTGTGAACGTTGACTGTATGATTCCATCTATATGTGGCCTTACTAACACTTTTCCTGGAGTATTACTGTTATAACAAAATTGTTTGTACGTAGATATCTTGAAATTCTCCTTTTGATCTTTACGAATACCTCTACCAGAGGTTTCGTCTGAGTTTGTAAGCTTTTTGTATGAGTAAGGCCACCATGTTTTGAAACTTCTGATATCTTGGAAGGAAACTCTGTGTACAGTAAAACGATTTGTTTTATTGGCTTTCAGTATGAGCTCCATATATTCTTCTGGTGTATAGATTCGATCCACTTTTTTCAGGATACGCTTGATAGCCCCGAAGTCTCTGTCACACGGTGAATATGAGTGACCACGAACAGGGAAGTTGTGGGTGATACTGTAAAATCGCCCTCTGTCAAACAGGTTCATCAAAAATCTAACAACTGTGTGGTTATTATTTTGCCCTGATGGACCATCACTAAAAAGGATCAGTTTCTTTACTGTACTGGATATTTCAGTCTCTATGTAATTCAGCAAAAAACTGCACACTTCATCTGGAGACTTGTTGCCTTCACTCTCATGATAAAGATAGATTTTGGACTTCTTACTTTTCAAATTATGGATACCAAAAACGTTAACCCATAGCTGCCGCATGTAAACAATTTCCTGTACAGGAATATTCGGGAGTGGCAAGTTTTGCATGTAATCAAAACACAGAGCGGCGGTTTCTTCGTCGTCATTTTGAGACGCTTCTTTCATACTAATATAAAACTTTTTGGCCCTCCCCTTGTGTACAATGAGCTCTGCAGTTGCTGTACGTTTAGCATTATCATTTAGGGACTTATCCTTTAGTTCTGGGCGTAGGTTTTCACACTGACTGCATACATCAACCTGTGGCCGACCAAAGGAGTACCCAAAGTTTTCGTGAAAATAAGAATAATAAAAATGGTACTTGACAGTATCTCTAAAGTCAGGATTTTTCAATAGGATTTGTACACAGATGTTGGCAGGAAGAGCATTACCACTCCTGTTCTGGCCCCTCATGTCTCTAGGGGTAGTGTTTTGAAGTAATAATTGGCAAATTCGTCCTAATCTGTTATGTGATGTACAATGAATTTCCATAAACACATTCTTGCAAACATGTTTTAAAACACGGCCAATCTTTAAATTGTATCTGTAAGAGTGATTTCTTTTAAATCTGCCTTCAGTAGGCTTACCGCTTTCTTTGCCAAATATTTGGTCTGGACCCTGCTTCCCCCAGTCTACGCTTAACTTCAGAAACCTCAACCAATGTCTGAATATAGACATCTTGAGAATTTTTATTTTCAAGAGAATGAAAATATCCCCACGTTTCATTAATGACGTCCTGATTAATGTTTAAATAACATTTTGCATTGCACTTACAAATGAGACTGCTGGGCTTCTTTTTCGCAGGTACTTCCTTGCCAGCGTAAGAAACATAGCCTTCTCCTTTCACCCTTGCATTGCGAATACGATTACGTTTGTACGTTTCATGGTTTACTACTCCTCGTTTTCTTTTATGTTGAGGTTCGTCTTCTGAACTTGCAGACATATCACTTTTGTATAGGTTTATTGTTATTATTATCAAAACACTGCGCTAACCACAAAACACTTTTCGATCAGTTATCACAAACCTACGTACACTGGAAAACAGAACAGACTTACTTGAAATGCTCTAGTTAACTGAACAGAGACGACAATTAAAACATCTGAATATCTAACTATTATTGATTCAGAACACGAATAAGAACTGACAACATAAAAACATAAAATGTCCCCACAGTTTACTGCAGAAACCAGCCAAGCGGTGTCGTTTGACTGGTTTCTGATGTAAACGCGAAATTAAATGTAATGCCAGACCACAACAGTTGGACGTATTAGACTGTTTTCTGTACTGAAGTGTGCAGTTACAATTAAAAAATAACATGGCACCTGTAACTCATTTTTTCTAGTTTTGGCGCTTGACTGGTTTCTGAAATAAACGATTCAATTGTGTGTGTCTATCCGTCGCATTTAATGGAGAACTGTTCCGTAAATTCGTCAAATTTTCCTCCGAACGTTTGGAAGAATCACTGCAAACAGTCAAATTTACTCTGTGCCACGACATACACTGTGTTGCTGATATTCTGGTACTTGTTTGTAGCCCTTAACCGTAATTTTAAGCGAGTAAGGAAGCAGTATAAGCAGAACAGACTTGAAGTGAATACACTGAAACAATCTAGCACGAGATAAAAATTTGCAGAAATGGTAGACTTAGGTCTAAGAAGTAACTCTGAAAGGAGCTCAACCGAGGACGAATGGAATGCATTAAAGACTGAAATAATGAAAGCTGGTAAAGAAACATTATTCTTTAGGGAACAAGCTGCCAGAAAAGTTTATCATTACAATTGCTCCTTACCAGTGGAAGAGCCGACATACGCGTACCTCAAAACACACTAAAATTTCTTGGAGTCAACATTTCTCTGAAAATACCCTTTTCAAAATGCAACTGCTCAAATTTTAGCAATTGATACTAAATCATCAGTCAAGAAAATTAATAAGAATACTGAAAGAACAGTCTACAACCACATCGGACAACATGCTGGCACAGAAAACAGACATTGATAAACACAAGTACATAAAATCAGCCCTAGATTATGAGGAGGGGCCTGACCCATTTTCATGAAACCCACCTTCTCAAACTGTATTCATTTGTTCATCACCTTGTTCCAACACATACCATATTGCAAGGAACTCACTCCAACTAAAATATGATACATGGAAGATCAGTCCAAAAATTTTGATCTTGGTATTATTTAAGATGATAATGACTCAACTATTACAGCCATGAACAGGAGTTGCATATACAAAATTCAAACTAAAGTTTTTTTCATATAGTGAGCTCTACTAGTCAAATACATTTGATGTGCATCCTACCTGCATTTAGAACATTAGAAATTTCATCTAGAACTTGCACAACGTCCATATTACCTGAAACTTAAACCGAAGATTGTGGGATTCGAGATCTCCCTTTTATTGTGTGTGAACTATCCCCCAGCACGGAAATTTTGCCGTCTAAGCGTAATGGGGTAGGTATCCACGATAATATATGGCAATTACAAAAATGTGATGTGGCAGCTCACATTCATTCCAGGCCGGAGAAGGTTCCCCCCTAAGCAACATTCACAGATAGGTAATAGCCTCGTTTAGTACTCGGCAGAAAATTTTAATTAATACGCGTGGCCGTTCGCAGGTAGGCAATAATAGCTATGTTTAAGGGGTCGAGGAATCCCAGCTAAATATACAAGAAACATATTGTATCAAATGGCTTGGAAAACCATCCCTTCCTACCGGCACAAACTCCACTAAACGTGATTTTTCGCTGTCGAAAGCTGTTGTTTGTTTCTAAATTACTACAACAGCAGATACTAATAAACAGCCGGAACGGGAATCGACCCCTCAACATCCTCATCTAATAGCTATGTTTAAGGGTCGAGGTCTCCCAGCTACAAAATACGAGAATATCTCTTCGGCAAATGGCTGACAAGGCTAACAATGCAGTGAACTGTTGTGGCGGACACTTGGGTGAAGGATTTGGGGCGAGTAATAACAAGGTTGGTGGACGACCTCGCATTCCGCAAACGAGATAATGACGAAAAGGGTGTTTGTATAACACTCGTTAAATGTACAACAAATTTTTACACGAGCGATCTAAGCACAAAACGATACTTACAAATCCGATGCCACATTTAATGCTTCGAATGCTTTCTGTAGTATCAAAGTTGTTTATTTTCATGAAAGGAAGCATTAAAACTAAGAAAATCAGAGCAAACGTACAGAGTATATCTGCAATGTATGATTATTTTTTTTCACAATGTTCTGCAAACTTACAGAGCATACCACTCAACAAACTTGTACTATTACAGCGTTTTCGGGCTGTGTACAGCTTCATTTTCTGTATACATATTCAAATGACTCGATATAAATCAATAGTGCACTGCATTTAAGTTTCTCCATGTACAATACTCATAAAATAATAAACGGCCTTTTATCCACATGCATAGATTATTATTCCTTCCCACATAAATTAGTATGTGCCACCCCCGCAGGGGCCTGGTACGCAAGTGCCAGGTACGGGTTTGGCGAACCCGCGGTGCCCGAGCTGGAAACTTGTGAGCGCTGCAAGTTTCCCACACCGTAAACTCCTACCATGCTTCAACGACCACCGTAGGGCGTGGCGGTGGAACGTTGTGTGCCTAGGAGAACGGGGATCTTGGCTTCATCGCCCGGATCGCGAGGACGGTACAAACCTCTATAAAAAAACCCTCAACCTCAAGGTGAGTAACGTGCCGAAGAGGTGGATGGGTGGTGAGGCAAACCACCCGTTAGCGTAAAACCTCAGGGGCACCTGCCGCAACCCTGTTGTATTGGGCTTGGTGGCGTGATGCGGGGGCTCCACGTCACTCGACATTTAGTTCCTCCGAACTCGTGGGATCAAAATTAGAAATAATCCAAATCCCAATCCCTCCTCCTGCGGCTTGGGCAAACCGCAGGGGTTATGTCACTCCAACGCCCAAAAAAAAAAAAGGTAGTGGTAAGCGGGCGAGGGTTGAAAGCCCTCCTCCTGAAAATTACAATAGTAACAGGAAGGATTACATAATTGAGAATGCCTTCATAATCATGACTAGAAAGGAGGGATCCTTCGAGAAGTTGTCCCCCTTTTACATTCAGAAAGGGTTAGAGGGTCTTGCCGGGACCCTGTAATCAGTAAAGAAGCTGAGGAACGGGACCCTGCTTTTGGAAACATCCACCCATAAGCAGGCTGTCCTCCTCCTTAAGTCTGAGAAGCTCGGGGAGTTCGCAGTAAAGTGCGAACTCCATAAAACTCTAAATTCGAGTAAAGGTGTTATCAGCTGTCGCGACCTAATCGATTTAGAGACCGAGGAACTCATTAAGGAGTGGGCATCTGAACATGTGGTCGAGGTTCGTCAGATAAAGCGAAGGGTAAACGGCAGTCTTGAGAAGACGGCCACCTTCGTCCTGACGTTCGACACTCCAACGTTGCCCAAAGACATCAAAGCAGGGTATTTAAAACTCAATGTGCGCCCGTATGTACCGGACCCCATGCGCTGCTTCAAGTGCCAGAGGTTCGGTCATACGACGGCGACCTGCAAGGGCAACCCCACCTGTGGGAAATGCGGAAAGGCTGCACACGAGCCGGGTAGTAGTTGTACCCTCCCACAGGTGTGTGTAAACTGCTCCGGGTCACATCCAGCCTGGAGCAGGGAGTGTCGAATGTATCTTGAAGAGAAAAAGATACAGGAGGTAAAAACGAAAGAGAGAATTCCTTACGGCGAAGCGAAGAAGCGGTACAAGGCGCTAGCACCCCCCATCATTGCTACCAGCTTCGCCAAGACTCTTTCAACTCCCGTCAGGAAAGAAAGTGTTGCTACCCAGACGACAGTTGCGGACATGGGCACAAGTACAACGTGCTCATGTCAATGCAATTGTGGCGCTAATGCCACAAAGGTCATAACACCTAGGACCTCTGACGTCGGTAGCAGCACTTCTGGAAACCCGACCACTAGCCCAGAAGGTTTAGCAAGTCCACCAGCGAAAGCACAGCCATCTGCTGCAATGACTAACAGCTGTGGGCGCATCTGCAACCGCAGAAACAGCGCCCGTTTCAGAAGTAGCTACCACAGCACAAGTAGCATCGGCAACGCCATCTGCCGACAGCGGATGGCAGACAGTGCAAAAGATTCGGGGTCCGAAGTTCAAACATACGGACCCCACTATGTTCATTAAGTCCCCTTCCGCTACCCCGCCCAGACCTCCAACTGGCGGGGAAAAGAAGGGGAGAAGGCCTCGGCGGAATAAAAATCCGCAAGACCACGAGGCCTTCGAACAAAAATCGTCTTCGGACCCTGAAGACGAAATTATGCTGGTGGACGGACCTGGTCTCGTTCCTCAACAATCACCTTCGGAGGACCCACCCGAACCGGGGCGGGTGGTTTTAAAAAGATAGGATGGCTCCCATACTTCAGTGGAACGTACAACGGCTTTCAGGCTCACAAAGAGGAAGTCCAACTCTTAGCACGGTCTAATCCATTGTGTCTCTGTATTCAAGAGACACATTTTAGACCACTACACCAACCAGTGCTAAGAGGGTATGACATTTATAGAAAGGACGATACCGAGGGTGATCCAGCGAAGGGAGGAGTGGCTGTGTTTGTTCGGAACACCGTCCACTCTGAACCAGTTGCTCTCACCTCCCATCTACAAGCAGTAGCGGTGAAAATACACGGTCCAATCGAACTGACCGTATGCTCTCTCTACCTGCCACCCAGTTTGTCCGTCGACTACGACGACCTGGTTGGCATCATACGGACAACTCACTCGGCCCTTTCTCCTTTTGGGAGATTTCAACGCCCACAGTGCGTTGTGGGGTTCTACCACCGATTGCCCCCTGGGCCGAGTGGTTGGTAGATTGATAGAGCAGGAGGAAATTTGTATCCTGAATACAGGGCAAATGACTCATTTCACCACTGCTTCCGGATCGTCCTCTGCCATCGACATTTCATTGTGCTCCCCCTCAATCGCGGACTCCGTGCATTGGGAGGTGGATCGCGACCTTCATGGTAGTGACCACTTCCCAATATGGATGCACGTAGAGTTGCAACGCGGAGGAGGGAATAACCGACGTAAATGGAACGTCAGCAAAGTCGACTGGAAACTTTACCAGCACTCCATTATTCTCAAGGAGTATAACAGTATTGAGGAGAAGGTGAATCACCTTACACAGGTGATTCACCAGGCAGCTGACGTTTCCATGCCGAAAAGCTACGGAACGCTGCGAAGGACGCCCATACCCTGGTGGAACGACGAATGTCGTTCCGCTATTCAGGGTCGCAGACGGGCGTTGCGTCGCTTTAGGTTGTGCCCAACATCTGACAATCTAGCAGCGTTCCGTATAGCCAGAGCTAAGGCGCGTCGAGTTGTTAGGGAGAGCAAGAATAGGTCATGGCAGAACTTTGTGAGCACTATAAATCGTTCCACACCTTCATCGAAAGTATGGGAGTCTATCCGCCTGTATATCTGGAAGGTACTCCCGCCCACCAGTATCTGGAATTACTGGATCACGGACGTATAATTACCGACGAACGAAGCATAGCGCAGGTGATGGCGGAGAATTTCGCCGCCATCACATCGTCTGCTAACTTTGACCCTCGGTTTCAGCGACGAAGAGTCGCTGCCGAGAGGCGCCCGCTGTGCTTCGATTCGTCGAATATAGAGGCCTACAACTGCCCATTTACATCTTGGGAGCTGGAGTCAGCACTAAACAGCGCAAACGACACTGCTCCAGGGCCTGATCTGATCCAGTACCAGATGCTGAGGCATCTTAATAAGGATGCTAAAGAGTACCTTCTAGATATTTTTAACGATATCTGGACCGGAGGACACTTCCCCGACTCGTGGAAAGAAGCAACATTGATTCCTATTTTAAAGCCTGGAAAGGATAAGATTGTTGCCAGGTAGTTATCGTAGTATTGCCCTGACAAGCTGCGTGGGGAAGACACTGGAGAGGATGCTAAACCGCCGCCTCGTCTGGTGTCTGGAGTCCCAAAACCTTCTGAGCCGCTTTCAGTGTGGATTCAGGAAGTTCCGTTCCACCTTGGACAACCTGATCCTGCTGGAAGCGGCGATACAGGATGCGTTCATCCGCAGCCAACATCTGGTGGGGATATTTTTCGATATTGAGAAGGCCTACAATACTACCTGGCGGCATGTTATTTTAAAACAATTACATGACTGGGGTTTTAGGGGAAACCTGCCCCGTTTTTTAAAATCATTTTTATCTGGACGTTGCTTCAGGTTCCGAGTCGGTAGTGAAGTGTCTGATCTTTTTATTCAAGAAAACGGTGGTCCTCAGGGATCTGTGTGACCCTTTTTGCAATTGCTATAAATAGCATAGCATCCATTATAAGGAGTCCAATAGGGTACTCCTTATATGTGGATGATTTTTTAATTTTTATTGCAACATCCAGCCTGAGAAGCCCCCGCAGGGGCCTGGTACGCAAGTGCCAGGTACGGGTTTGGCGAACCCGCGGTGCCCGAGCTGGAAACTTGTGAGCGCCGCAAGTTTCCCACACCGTAAACTCCTACCATGCTTCAACGACCACCGTAGGGCGTGGCGGTGGAACGTTGTGTGCCTAGGAGAACGGGGATCTTGGCTTCATCGCCCGGATCGCGAGGACGGTACAAACCTCTATAAAAAACCCCTCAACCTCAAGGTCAGGACACGTGCCGAGGAGGTGCATGGTGTGAGAGGCAGATCACCCGCTAACGTGCAACCTCAGGGGCACCTGCGCACCCCTGTTGTAATAGCATTCTTCTTATAATGGTTTTTTACTCGTGGGACCAAAATTCCTTCCACAAAAAAACCAAAAACCCCTGCGGCCCGGGTGTGTCGCAGGTAAATAAAAACACACCCAGTTCTTACAAACGGGCTAGGGTTGAAAGCCCTCCCCCGGATGTAAACAACAGTAACGGCAAGGGTTGTAATATTGACAATGCCTTCGTTATTATGACAAGGGTGGAGGGATCTTTTGAGAAGGTCTCTCCATTCTATGTCAGAAAGGTTTAGAGGGTATTGCGGGTACCCTCAAATCTGTAAAAAAGCTGAGGAATGGAACACTGCTTTTGGAAACATCCACCCAGAGGCAGGCTGTCCAACTCCTTAAGTGCGAGAAGCTCGGGGAGTTCGCAGTTAAGTGCGAACTCCATAAAACTCTAAATTCAAGTAAAGGTGTCATCACCAGCAGGGACCTTATGGATTTAGAGACCGAGGAACTCCTTAAGGAGTGGTCAACAGAACATGTGGTCGAGGTTCGTCAGATTAAACGAAGGGTTAACGGCAGTCTTGAGAAGACAGCCACCTTCGTCCTGACGTTCGACACTCCAACGTTGCCCAAAAACATCAAGGCAGGATATTTGAATCTGAATATTCGCCCGTATGTACCGGACCCAATGCGCTGCTTTAAGTGCCAGCGGTTCGGTCATACGACGGCGACCTGCAAGGGCAACCCCACCTGTGGGAAGTGCGGAAAGGCGGCTCATGAGCCAGGCACTAGCTGCACGCTCCCACAGGTGTGTGTCAACTGCTCCGGGGCACATCCAGCCTGGAGCAGAGAGTGTCGATTTGTATCTGGAGGAAAAAAAGATACAGGAGTTGAAAACGAAAGAGCGGATTTCTTATGGCGAAGCCAAAAAGAAATATAAGGCTCTGGCTCCACCAGTCTTCGCTACCAGCTTCGCGAAGACGTTATCAACTCCCGTCAGGAAAGAAAGTATTGCTACCCAGACGTCCGTTGCGGACATGGGCACAAGTCCAATGTGCTCATGTCAGTGCAGATGTGGTGCCACACCCATCAAGGTCATTACACCTAGGACCTCGCACGTCGGTAGCAATACTCTGACAACATCGACCACATCGACAGCAGGTTCCGTAAGTCCACCAGCAAAGACACTGCCATCCGCTACAGCTGCGGGCCCCTCTGCAACAGCAGAAGCGGCCCCTAAAGCAGAAACAGCTTCTACAAAAGAAGTGAAACGGCAACGCCATCTGCCGGTAGCGGATGGCAAACAGTGCAAAAGGTAAGGGGTCCGAAATTTAAGCTGACGGACCCCGCTATGTTTGTGAAATCCCCTCCGACTTCTCCTCCCAGATCCCCTTCTGGAAAGGAGAAGAGGAGGGACAGGCCTCGGCGGATGAAAAATCCGCAAGACCCCGAGGCCTCACAACGAAAATCGTCTTCGGACACCGAAGACGATATCATGCTGGTGGACGTACCTTGTTCCGTTCCTCAGCTATCAGAGAAGGAAGACCCACCCGATCCGGGGGGGGTGGTGGTTTTAAATAGGTAGAATGGCTCCCATACTTCAGTGGAACGTAAACGGTTTCCAGGCTCACAAAGAGGAAGTCCAGCTCTTAGCACGGTCTAATCCATTGTGTCTCTGTCTCCAGGAGACACACTTTAGACCACAACATCAGCCTGTGCTAAGAGGTTATGACATATTCCGAAAGGACGATACCGAGGGTGATCGAGCGAGGGGCGGAGTGGCCGTGTTTGTTCGGAACACTGTCCACTCCGAACCCGTCGCTCTCACCTCTCATCTACAAGCAGTAGCGGTGAAAATACAACGGTCCAATACAACTGACCGTATGCTCTGTCTATCTGCCACCCAGTTTGTCCGTCGACTACGACGACCTGGTTGGCATTACACGACAACTCACTCGGCCCTTTCTCCTTTTGGGAGATTTCAACGCCCACAGTGCGTTGTGGGGTTCCACCACCGATTGCCCCCGGGGCCGAGTGATTGGTAGATTGATGGAGCAGGAGGAAATTTGTATCCTGAATACAGGGCAAATGACTCATTTCACCACTGCTACCGGTACGTCTTCTGCCATTGACCTTTCCTTGTGTTCTCCCTCAATCGCAGACTCCGTGCTATGGGAGGTGGATCGCGACCTACATGGAAGCGACCACTTCCCTATTTGGTTGCACGTCGAGTGCGATCGTGGGGGAGGAAATAACCGGCGCAAATGGAACGTCAGTTGTGCAGATTGGCAACTCTATTGCCGCTCTGTACAACTGCAACTTGTAGGCAGTATACAAGAGAAGGTGAATCACTTCACGGAAGTGATTCACCGTGCAGCTGACGTTTCCATGCCGAAAAGCTCCGGAACGCTGCGAAGGACGCCCGTCCCCTGGTGGAACGACGAATGTCGTTCCGCTATTCAGGGTCGCAGACGGGCGTTGCGGCGTTTTAGGTTGTATCCTACATCCGACAACCTGGCAGCGTTCCGTATAGCAAGAGCTAAGGCGCGCCGTGTTATTAAGGAGAGTAAGAAGAGGTCATGGCAGAACTTTGTGAGCACTATCAATCGTTCCACACCTTCGTCGAAAGTATGGGAGTCCATTCGCCGTATATCTGGAAGGTACTCCCGCGCACCAGTATCTGGGTTACTGGATCACGGACGTATTATTACTGACGAACGAAGCATAGCGCAGCTGATGGCGGAGAACTTCGCCGCCATCACTTCGTCCTCTAACTTTGACCCTCGGTTTCAGCGACGTAGAGTCGCTGCCGAGAGGCGCCCGCTGTGCTTCGATTCGTCGAATTCAGAGGCCTACAACTGCCCATTCACATCTTGGGAGCTGGAGAGTGCGTTGAACAGCGCAAATGACACTGCTCCAGGGCCTGATTTGATCCAGTACCAGATGCTGAGGCATCTCAGCAAGGATGCTAAAAAGTACCTTCTAGATATTTTTAACGACATTTGGACCGGAGGACACTTCCCCGACTCGTGGAAAGAAGCAACATTAATTCCCATTTTAAAACCTGGCAAGGACAAATTGTTGCCAGGTAGTTATCGTAGTATTGCCTTGACTAGCTGCGTGGGGAAGACACTGGAGAGGATGGTGAATCGCCGCCTCGTCTGGTGTCTTGAATCCCGTAATCTTCTGAGCCGCTTTCAGTGTGGATTCAGGAAGTTCCGTTCCACCTTGGACAACCTGATCCTCCTGGAGGCGGCAATACAGGATGCGTTCATCCGCAGCCAACACCTTGTGGGTGTTTTTTTCGATCTTGAAAAGGCATACGATACTACCTGGCGGCATGTTATTTTAAAACAGTTACATGAATGGGGTTTTAGGGGTAACCTTCCTCAGTTTTTTAAAATCATTTTTATCTGGTCGTTGCTTCCGGTACCGAGTCGGTAGTGAAGTGTCTGATCTTTTTATACAGGAAAACGGTGTTCCTCAGGGGTCAGTTTTAAGCGTGACCCTATTTGCTATCGCAATCAATAGTATATCCATTGGTTATAAGGAGTCCCATTCGGTTCTCCTTATATGTGGACGATTTTTTAATTTTTATTGCATCGTCCAGCCTGAGAAGCGCAGAGCGGCAGCTGCAACTCGCGCTGAACAGGCTGGATGAATGGTCAGTGCACACCGGTTTTCGATTCTCTGCCGAGAAAACCCGGTGTGTACTTTTTACTCGTAGCAGAAGTCTTTTAGCTGAGCCTCACCTTACCTTGAGGAACACCGTTTTAAGTTTTACTGAAACAGTTAGATTTCTGGGCCTCATTTTTGACACCAGGCTTAACTGGCTTCCGCATCTCAAAGATGTGAAAGCCAGGGCCTTAAAAGCTCTTAATATTTTAAAATGTCTGTGCGGCAGGTCGTTGGGCGCTGATCGCTCCTGCCTGCTACAGTTTTATCGAGCCTTTGTACGGTCGCGTCTCGAGTATGGTTGTATCGTATATGGTTCGGCACGGGACAGTTATCTTCGGATACTGGATAGTGTCCACCATGCAGGAATTCGGCTCGCCACGGGTGCATATCGCACCAGCCCTATTGTCAGCATTTGTGCTGACTCGGGCGAGCCACCACTTACCATCCGCCGACAACTCCTCATGGTGCGACACTATACACATATTGCCATAACACCTGGCAGTCCCGTGTACGACATAGTTCTGCATCCCAGCTACGAGCGGCTCTATACCAATCGGCATAGAGCCACTAAACCGTTCAGCTACCGTACGAAGGCTATTTTAGAACATTACGGATTCGAGCTTCCCTCTTTTTATCGCCAGGGTTGGAGTAAATCCCCTCCCTGGCTTTTAAAGAGGCCCAGATTAATTTTAGAACTGTCACGGCATAACAAACTGCTAACCGCTGACAGTGTTTTTATTAATACTTTTACTGATATTTTAAATCAATATCACACTTTCACCCCGGTGTATACGGATGGGTCTAAGCAGGCTAACAGTGTAGGCTGTTCAGTAGTGTTCCCTCGAGCGACTTACAAATACAAGATGGATAGCAGGTGCAGTGTTTACACTGCGGAGTGCTATGCCCTGCTAAAGTCGCTCCAGCATATGAAGGCACGCCGTGACAAGAAGTACCTCATATGCTGTGATTCCCTTAGTTGCATTCAGGCATTAGCAACTATGTACCCAGCAGACCGTCTAGTCCAGGACATCCAGGACGCCCTCCTTTCCCTCCAATCTTGTGGGAAGGAGGTGGTATTCTGCTGGGTACCAGGCCATGTGGGAATCAGGGGGAACGAGGCAGCTGATGAAGCTGCCAAGTTAGCCTGTGACAAGGTCCGAATCGACTTTGACCCGGTCCCAAAGTCAGACCTTGCCTCGGCGGCGAAGAGATTTGTTTTTAATGTTTGGCAGAGGCAGTGGCTGGAAGTTGAGCATAATAAGCTCCGGCAGGTCAAACCGACCGTGCAGCCGTGGAGCAGCTCCTTCCAGCGGGCGAGGAGGGATGAGGTTCTCCTTACTCGCCTCCGTATAGGGCACTGTCCTCTGACACATGGTTTCCTTCTCCGCCGAGAGGACCCTCCGGAGTGTGATGCTTGTGGCGTACCTTTGACGGTACGCCACATTTTAACCGAATGTGTATTGTTTTTAGATCTAAGGGCAGACGTTGGCTTAGCCAACGATCTGTCCCTTATTTTAAGCGATGACCGTGACAGCGTGGCTAAGGTTTTAAAGTTTTGTTGCTTGGCCGGTCTTGTCCCAAAAATTTTGGGCAGATCGGCCTAGGTTCTAGATTGGATTGGTGGCCGTTTACAACCACCAATCCAAGTACTGTTTTTATTTGAGACACTGATTATATGGCTGGCCCTTTTACATCCTGCCTTCTAACTTGTTTTTTAACCTGGTTGGCCCATCTACAGCCAACCAGTTAATGTATGTTATTTTATATTTTAGTCACAGTTTTATATTTTATGTCGCCGTCTGTGTGGCCGACCTCTTTACAGTCGGCCACGCAGACGGTATTTTAGTTAGTATGTTAGTTTTTTATTGTGCTGTCTCTGTGGCCGACCCCTTTACAGTCGGCCACACAGACGGCAAATTTGCCACGTTGTCACGCCTGGTTAATGTTAGGGCGCTAATGACCCCGTCGTCGACGCGCCCTAAAACTCCAATAACAACAACAACAACAACAACAGCCTGAGAAGCGCTGAGCGGCAGTTGCAACTCACGCTGAACAGGCTGGATGAATGGTCAGTGCACACCGGTTTTCGTTTCTCTGCCGAGAAAACCCGGTGTGTACTTTTTAGTCGTAGTAGGACTCTTTTAAAAGAGCCTCACCTTACCTTGAGGAACACCGTTTTACGTTTTACTGACACTGTTAGGTTTCTGGGCCTAATTTTAGACTCTAGACTAACCTGGCTGCCACATCTTAAAGATGTGAAAGCCAGAGCCTCTAAAGCTCTGAATGTTTTAAAATGCCTGTGTGGCAGGTCATGGGTCGCTGACCGCTCCTGCCTGCTACAATTTTACAGAGCCTTTGTACGGTCGCGGTTGGAGTATGGTTGTATTGTCTATGGTTCGGCACGGGACAGTTATCTTCGTATACTGGATAGTGTCCACCATGCAGGAATTCGGCTCGCCACGGGTGCATATCGCACCAGCCCCATTGTCAGCATTTGTGCTGACTCGGGTGAGCCGCCGCTTACCATCCGCCGGCGACTCATGGTGCGACACTTCTTACACGTTGCCATAACACCTGGCAGTCCCGTGTACGACATAGTTCTGCACCCCAACTACGAACGGCTCTATTCCAATCGGCATAGAGCCACTAAACCGTTCAGCTACCGTACAAAGGCAATTTTAGAACAATACGGATTCGAGCTTCCTTCTTTTTATCACCAGGGTTGGAGTAAATCTCCTCCCTGGCTTTTAAAGAGGCCCAGAACAATTTTAGAATTATCGCGGTACAACAAGCTGTGTACCGCGGATAATGTTTTTATCAGAATTTTTAGAGATGTCTTAAACCAGCATCAAAATTTTACCCCGGTATTTACGGATGGGTCTAAGCAGGCTAACGGAGTTGGCTGCTCCGTCGTGTTCCCTCGAGCGACTTACACATATAAACTTGACGGCAGGTGCAGCGTTTTTACTGCCGAGTGCTACGCCGTGCTAAAGTCGCTCCAGCATATGAAAGTATATCGCGATAAGTGTTTCATGATATGCTGTGATTCTCTCAGCTGTATTCAGGCCTTAGGAAATATGTATCCAGCAGATCGTCTAGTCCAGGACATCCAGGACGCCCTCCTTTCCCTCCAATCTCGAGGAAAGGAGGTATTATTCTGCTGGGTACCGGGCCATGTGGGAATCAGGGGGAACGAGGCAGCTGATGTAGCTGCCAAGTTAGCCTGCGACAAGGTCAGAACCGACTTTGAACCGGTCCCAAAGTCAGACCTTGCCTCGGCGGCGAAGAGATTTGTTTTTGATGTTTGGCAGAGGCAGTGGCTGGAAGTTGAGGATAATAAGCTCCGGCTGGTCAAACCGACCGTTCAGCCGTGGAGCAGCTCCTTCCAGCGGGCGAGGAGGGATGAGGTTCTCCTTACTCGCCTCCGTATAGGGTACTGTCCTCTCACGCACAGCTTTCTTCTCCGCCGGGAGGACCCACCGGAATGTGATGCTTGTGGCGTACCTTTGACGGTACGCCACATTTTAACAGATTGTGTTTTATTTTTTGACTTAAGGGCAGACGTTGGCCTAGCCAACGATCTGTCCCTTATTTTAAGTAATGAATCTAGCAATGTGGCTAAAGTTTTAAAATTCTGTGTATTGGGCGGGCTGATCCCAAAAATTTTGGGAAGACCGGCCTAATCTTTTAAGGTGGATGAGTGGCCATTTTACAGCCACTCACCCATGTACATAGTTTTTGTTATGTTTTGTTAAATTTCCATTTATTTTAAAATTAGATTTAAGCTTTTGTGTCTGGCTGGTCCCTTCACAGCCAGCCAGACATGGGCTATGATTTTACTGGCCCCTTACAGCCAACATTTTAGTATTTTACTTAGACTGGCCGTCTGTGTGGCCGACCCCTCTACAGCCGGCCATATAGACGGTGATACTTAGTTTTTAAGCCACATTGCTAGCCGGTTGTTGTTAGGGCGCTAATGACCCCGCCGTCGACGCGCCCTTAAACTCCAACAACAACAACAACAACAACAACAACAACAGTATGTGCCACGGGTAAAATACTTGAAAAGAACTATGTAAGGCTTTACTGATGGTAAACACTTCAGTTGACCAGCTTGACATTTGAAAAAGGTTCTGTAAATTAGCATCAAGATGAATGTGTGGCCTCTTTACAGCCACCCGTCCATATGTATTGTTTTTATTTTTTATGCTGTTGTAATTTATGTCTCGCTGGCCACTATACAGCCAGCGGGACATGTAGTGTTTTTAATTCTCTTGTGAACCTGCTTGGCCCCTTTACAGCCATCAAGGTGATGTACGGTCTAAAGTACCGGTGGCCCCTTTAAAGCCATGTCTGATTTTATGATTTATTTTATTTGCTGTCTGCATGGCCGACCCCTTTACAGTCGACCATGCAGACAGTATTTTAGTACATTCATAAGCCACAGTAATAGCTGGTAACTGTTAGGGCGCTAATGACCCCGATGCCGACGCGCCCTAAAGCAACAACAACAACAGAGGCGGGATAGGATTGGGGACAAGGACACGGAATGAATTCGGCTATGACCTTTTGTAGGAAGCATCGATGCATTGGCCTGGAATGATATGGGGAAACCATGGTAAACCCAAATCTGTGTGCCATGCCCGGACGGGGAAATCAACCCACGTCCTCTCGAAAGCGAGGCCAGAGCGTTAACCTTAGTCTGCGTTTTGTGTTTAGAGTTTTTATATCGTAGAAAATAGTGAACAAAATTATCTTATAAACATTATTGCAATCAATTTTCAGTGATAACTAACTTCTAAGCCTGTCAAAAATGATAGGTTAAATGCAGAGTTCTTGATCATAACTTAAACAATTTTTATAAGACTAAGCAACTCATTCCCTCTGCTGTAAAGAATGTTAAATGCGCATGCGTAGAACGTTGCGGCTCATGCGTATTGACCCCGTTATTCACTTCGCGTAACGTTAATAAATTTAATATGTTAATTTTATAAATTCAATATTGAATAGACGTAAAGAAACGAACGTCAATTGAAAGGTCGTTACTCACAAAAGTCATTTCACTCATTTATGCACTATCGGCACGAGGAAGAGAGGTGGCGTTTTGATAATATAAGCATAATATTATTTTTATTATCTTGTTTTGGAAAATTTTATAGAAAAGAGTATAAAAGTAGTGATTGAAGATGAGTTGAGTTTAACTAGGTTAATTAATTAAAGTTAAATGAAAATACCACCTTAGAAGCCTAAAGTTGAAAAAAGATTACAAAAATATTAATGTGAACGGATTGTTGAAGTCTTTAATGTTTTTTCTCAATGACATTCAATATTTAAAAATAATATATCCTCCTAAAATGCTCCATATCTAAAATACAGCTCCTTCAGACCACAGTATTGTTCCTTGGAGTCAACGTCTACTCCTGAGTCGCTTGGGCTTCCTCCCATCTTTCACCCCCCCCCCCTCTCCCAAGCTTCTACACCACACCCACCACAAAAAAAAACATATATTCCCCCAATTTATAGCCATGTCCATTTCATAAGAAAACTTCGGCAAGAACACCACAGCACATTTCACACATCTCATTTTGCAGGCAATCTTTGTCCATCACTGATTCAGCAGTAGCACGCAAACAATTATCGAAAGCAAGGGTACTGAAAAAAATCTCATATTCAATCATCACCCAATTTTATTTTATTTTATCTCGTCGTCATTAAATTTTTTGATGTTTATTGTATTTTTTTTTTTTTACTATCTATTGTAAACTGTTCAGGGTTGTTTTCTATTTGAAATTATTATTTTTTTCCATTTTTATTATTACAAAATGTATCATTTTATTGTATTTTCATTGTTTGAAAGTTTGTCAAGATTTACAAAAAAATAACACGTTGGCAACATAAGGCCTCTCCAACCAAAAACGGAAAAGTGCGAAATGAAAGCTACAAGAAAATAGAATATGCGACAGTAGCTGGCAGTTTGTTGAATCATACAAATCGTCATGATCTGACGATGACCTCGGAGGAAATGTTTGAAAAATCGTATTTAGATAACAAATTTTGGCTGTACACCCACTTTAGCAAGTAACTCATGTCGAGAAACTCTAATTTCTGAAATTCATATGCCACTCGTCTTTCTTCCCCCAACATTCACCCCTCCTTCGTTGTAGGACTTTCTCATTATTGCTTACACATACAGGTTGGAAAGTATTGGGTTTAGGCTGTTTCCCTTTTTCACTTCTTATCTCAAAACAAATCGTCTATCGTTCCTATACAGTTAGTATTTGTTTTTATATCTTCCCTCTAGTCTACATACTTAAATTTTATTAGGTTTGTTCGCTTTCAAAAATTTAATATGTAAAAATCTTCCTTCTTGTTCATAAACCACAAGCGAAAAGCCGTTCCTCCTTTTGTATTTCTTGTCCTATTCACTTTAGCGTCTAGGTCCTACAGTCTTTATAAAATCAAAATTGAGTTTTACCGTAATTTTCCTCGATTTTTGTTATTAATCTGTGATTTATAATCCTTAAAATGATATTTCAGCAAATATTTATTTTCGTGTGTTTTGAGCTAATCCTGTTTCCTTTACGAATGTTCCTCTAAAACATTGTGGTCATACTCCATTTCACTTATACTACATACTGCCAAATCAGTATTTCTTCCACATTCAACTTTTCACTCGGCATTTCATGCATTCCAGTTGGTTTACCTTTTTTCGTAGCCTTATTTCCTTGTGCCACTGCGTATTTCAACATCCTTACTCCCTTTTTTTCTCCTGTTATTTCTTCTAATTCTCTAATTCTACCCATTCAATGTTCTCTTTAATCAAATTCAGATTATCCGTATATTATTTCCTTTCTCCGGAACTCTTGTCTTCCTTATATAGCATTTTTTCATATTTGTGCCCAGTTCTAAATCTTGTTTCTGGCTACTCAACGGCAGCACTTCTCTGTTTTTTGTATAATAGGTTAGATTTACCTTTTTTTTCAATATCATCACTTGCATCTTTTGATAATATTTGTTTGGTCCATCAACCCATTATTCATTTCACAATTGTGACCGAACTGGGACATATGTTGTAATAGTCATCTTATCTTTTTAAACTTTAATTTAATGAAATATTGCAAGGTACCTCCAGAAATGAAAGATCTTTTACATAAATTTAATTTATTTTACATAAAGAACACCTGTTAATCAAATCATGAACCGTAGTTACTAACATTTTTGAGCCAATTACCAAATGAACTAATAAAATATGAAATACAATATAATTTGATACTCGACTAGCAAAATTAAAACTCTTGAACTAAATATGTCCTGGCTATAGGTAGAGCGTGAAATTGTTCTTAAACTCAGGGCGCTTATAGGCCATACTAATGCTGATCAGCCCATTTGCCGATTACTTGAATTGGAATGTACTTGAACTGTGGATAACCGACCTCAGCAATAATTGTGGGGTGTCTCGTTGTTTCACTATGTGAAAAAAGTTTTGCTTACAATAATCAGTTGTCATAGCACAGTGATATCCATTATGTGGCAGGAGTCCCGCTGGTGTACTGGCAGTGACCAAACACTAGTCACTCTCACGTGCGACCTTCACTTATTTTCACCACTCACTTTTTTTATTTTTTTTTATTTTGCATACAACACTCTTCTCCCCCGCACTGTCTTTCTGTGACTCCACAGGGTCAGACAGCCCCTGTCCCACCCCCACCCTGCATGCATTCCAGCAGGGGTGTCCGGACTGTTATCTCAAGGTCTGAATCAAACCAAGACTATCTGCATCATTACAGTTAGCTCCCCTACAAACCGATTCGAAAGCAACGCAGATTGTCTTTCAAATCCACTTTAATTGTCTCACTTCACATATCACGCCATCTCTCACCATGACTCAGATTGTTCAGTAGCCTGTTACCATAACACTTTATACCAAGATAGCCAGGAACCAAAATAGCCAGGTCGTGCTAGTTCAGCCAGTCATACCCAAAATAAAATACATGAACATGTATAAAAGATGGCAAACAAAACATAAACATGAAAAATGTAATTCGGACCATTACAATGTGTATCCGGAATTGGGTTCTTGGAGAAGCGGGACACCAAAGATCGGAAACAGCGCAGCTTTTAGTCCATGTGTGCACTGAGCCTCATTGTAATTCGATGTGTGTCGGAGAGAGACAGTGAGAGAGAGAACCGAAGGCCACGCGGATGTATGACGTCAGTGTGCCTCACCTGTTCACACCAAGCTCGCCTGCTCAGCAGGTAAGTAAACTTGTTTTCTCATATGGTTCCAACTAAGTCACTGGTTTCTGCTCAATTCACAAAATGTTACTTCAGCTCAATATTGTTACAATTCCTCGGTGGCAATTTCCCTTTTTACCTATTTGTCTTTTGAACTCCTTCGATGTTGGACATACATTGTTACAGACTACCAGATGCCTGCAAACTTGTGGTAATTTATAGTCATGGCTCTTTCGTTCCTTCCTCATGTTGCCGTTAAACCCTCACCAATATTTACACAGACCTCTGACCCAAGGAAGACTATTCTTTATGTATTCCTAACACTCCCTTCCTGTGATTCGAAATTTTATCATATTAATGAGTTAAATAGTCTCATGACTCAGGGATTGAGAAGGGATCTGTAGGTCCTCGGTTTGAATCTCAATATCGGTTGCAATTTTTACCGACCTGAAACTACCCTTCTGTCAAATCTATGCTTTGTTCACGTGAAGTACTCTAGGGTACTCGGTGATTCGAATTCCTCAATAAACTGCACGTCCATCTCACCCAGTAGAATTAGCGAGTTAGGGTAAATCATGGCCAATGCGGACGGAATCGTGAATCTATCACAAGATAGTAAGACTAAACGATATTTACTGTATTCAACGACTGATACTAACAAACAAATCTAGCTGCCTTCCTCTGCTCTCGCGCCAACTTCTTATTTTGATATCCATAATGTGGGACCTGTATCAACCCTCGATTCTGAACTAAGAGGGTAACCAATATTTTATAGTACAATGTTATTGTTATTTTTTTACATCCCCTTTGCTTTTTTTTTCTTTAACCGCATACTAAGAATTCAGTCTTTAGCTTTAAAGTAACTACTTTAAGGACTCTAATACTAATCTTCCATTCCTCTTTAACACCGCAGTTAAGATTCTTCACTTTAAGTTCTTTCTGACAGTCATAAATCCGAAACTTCTCTTCCAGGCTTTCTGAGTCCTAGATCCCAGTAAAATTTTTTATGAAAAAAATTAGCCAGTGCTATTCTATGTTCCTAACTTAATAAACTGATGATCATAGTCATTTAACCGGCAATTCCCGACATTTGTCTTTTTTGTGTATGATACAATTATTAGTTTTTTTATTTTATTTTTTTGTTGGCATTTTTACTCAGTGGTCAGTTTCATTCGCCAAACAATATTGATATCGTCACAATATCGTTGTCAACTAATGTACAACTAGAATGTAAATGGTGACAGTTAGGCATTTCCTTACCATGTTTCTAGCTTAAATTGTCGCATTTGGATCACTATCTCTATAGGTTATAAATAAATCTTTTTAATGAGTATTTTAGATCTGACTTCATTTCAATTTTATATTGTTGCACTTAACATTACCATACGCCTTTCTGAAGTCCGCTCAAATGGCTTAACGTATCTTTGATTTTTTTTTTTTTTCTAATTTGTCTTAATGTTAACCTACTTGTAACTCTGTGACTGCTTCTCATATATCCTAGATTTTATTAAATCCATTTAATACGTTTTCGGTTTTTCTGCAGTCATTAATTAATGTCATTAGTTATATTAGAACTGTGCCCTGTTTGAATTTAAATGTTCCAAGGTCTTGATAAATTTCATCTTCAGAAGTGCATCTCCTGTATCAGCAATGTCAACATGATCTCCTTTTTCCTGTAGCTTACAGTCCACATTGTTCTAGCCATACAGATTTTATGAGTTAATTTTATACTTCTTTCTTCTAAGCTCAGAAGGTACTTTTACCTGTATGCTTACATTATGTTTTACTGTATCTGTTCTAGCCACAATATTTCTTTACGAATTCACTAATTACTAATATTTATTTCCCTGTTCTAATTATCCCCCCCCCCTTAATATATTCAGATTTTAGTCGAATTTCTTTCTAATCCTTTCCGCAGCCACATATACATTTTCTCAAATTCGAAGTCTTAAAGTGTGCCCTCTTTCAATTTGTTTTCCCCCTTTTTTTTTGTTCTATTAAATTTCAATGGTCAGTCCAGTTCCTGTATATATTTGCCTCAACCCCCCCCCCCTCCCCCCACACGTAGCACGTATTTTTTTTCCCTTTTGATTATACAAGAGATTTTTTTTATCGTTTTCTCTTCTCAGACTACTGTAAATTACATACGGCGATAGTTAAATGAAGGAAATGAATTCCACATGCTGTTGTGTATTCTGTACCTCATTTTGACTACGAAAAATCATATGCATGGAAAGCTACGTGTCCTGGCTCGGACCCCCCCCCCCCCCTGCCCCACGTAGCGCAGCGTAGTCTTCCAGCCAATCCCCCGAGTCACGTAGTTTATGCACGCTCCCTTATCGCCGAGGCGTACTTCGTAATTTTGAAATATGTGTTTGCTATGGTCAGTTTTTGCTTGTAAGAATACTGTTGTTTGATGAGACTAAGTGCCCAAGTATCTGACAGGATAACGTGTATTCGCTTCGCATACAAGTGTCGGCCATCATTTTTACACCTCCTTCCCCTCTTACAAGGCTACTAGTGCAAACACGTGACCGTGCTCTCACTGTAGTCAAAGGTCTGGAATAGCTCCAGTTTTTAGGATCAAGTGTCATGACAGTTGGCTCTGATCTGACTGATACACGAACTTGATCCTAAGGATTGGCTCTGCAAACTTTGAAGCAAATCTGTTGAGTCTGAAGTGACTTAGAAGTTTTTACTTTATCCATGATATATGGACTTTGTGAAAGTCTGTAACTGTTTTAATATAATAAGGTATGTAAATAATTTTCTGCGACACAGTTACTTTAATAAATTATTATTTAATTTATTTTATTGATATGCGTGACGCGTTTCGAGAAATTATTCTCATTTTCGAACGCTATTTTATTACATTTTTTGCATTTTTGGTGTGACGAGTGGTCGTGTCATCTTCTGTTTGATGTCACAGAATTTCACACGTGCACTTCGTCACCACATAATATTTACATATATACACAAACAGTGCAAAGATGCTTTAGAACATCTTATTTAATAAAAAAGCATCTTTGCACTGTTTGTGTATATATGTAAATATTATGTATTGACGAAGTGCACGTGTGAAATTCTGTGACATCAAACAGAAGATGACACGAGCACTCGTCACACCAAAAATGCAAAAAATGTAATAAAATAGAGTTCTAAAATGAGAATAATTTCTCGAAACGCGTCACGCATATCAATAAAATAAATTAAATAATAATTTATTAAAGTAACTGTGTCGCAGAAAATTATTTGCATACCTTATTATGACTTAGAAGTAGTAAATACATAGGCATCGCGCGGACAGAGACTACTCATTATATAGTAAAAAGTCAAAGGTCACGACCACGTGATGTGATCTGGCTGAAATTCGTACTGTACCTGTATGTGACTTTCAGGGATTCGCTCTGCAAAATTTGAAATGTTTCTGTTGACACTGAAGGCAATTATTACGTGTAAAGAGAGATTTGCGTGGTCAGACACGGCATATAAATATAGTAAAAGGATCAAAAGTCTTAAATCTTTGATCCAATCTGGCTGATTTACTAACTAGATGTGTATTTTTCATTAGTAGTTTGCTCTGCAAAATCTTAAGAACTTCTGTTTGGTCTGAAGGCAGTTAGAACGTGTAAAAAAAGATTCGCGTGGACTAACGCGGCTTAAAAATATATCTAATGAATCCCTTGATATGATGTCGCCGATTTACGAACCCTACCTGTATTTTAAACCAAAGAGACGCTCTGCAAAATTTGAAGAATTTCCGTTGAAGTAAGTTATCATGCGTAAAGACAGGGACTAGCATTCGTCGGCGTGTACCATGCTGTGTGTAGAAATGCTTTATCCTTTGTATCCTAGTGCCAAATATTAATGTGGAGAAGCAAAAAATGAAAATTTCATTTCAAAAGTTTTTTACCTTAGATTCTGTTTTCACACTGTTGTCAGAAAGTCTTTTTGTTTGACTTATATTTTGGAGCAATATATTATTTGAAATAAAAGAAGTTTAAAGTTATGTGAAAAATTATCGGTAACGGCCCAGTAAGGGCGTGCCGAAAAGAAACTCTCCGTTTGGTCAGAAATTTTCCACTTTCCTGAAAAAAAAAATCACATCAAATCAAAATGAAACGTAGTTTAAACATAATGCCAATTGAATTCTACCATATGCGACAGCGTCGGCGGTATAGTTTGCAGCAGTTTCATAACACATCTTTTAAACCATCCGCAGCATCGAATGTAAAATCTCTGGCAACTGTATATGTACACACTTTGACAATAAATTTGGCCGCCGCTGAAAAATTCTATCACTCTTATTTTGCACAATCTGACATCAATGTCATCCCAGGAAACAGTAATGTAATACTGGCAAGCCAATATTGCGTTACTGTTGCTTAAGATGACATTGATGTCAGATTGTGCAAAATAAGAGAGAGATAATTTTTCAGCGGCGACCAAATATATTGTCAAAGTGTGTACATATTATGAACTTCAAAAAGAACGATAGCTAAGAGCATTTTTTATTCTGGTCTAAGCTGCAATCCAATCTGTCAGTAAATTAAAAAATCAAACGAAATTACTTTATCAGTAAACTAAATTCCTCGTACGTTATACTGAAACTACGTGCTTGGTTTTTCATTCTGGTCCTGGTTGTAAATCAACCTAACCATCCGTATCTCGCTGATGCGGGCATTTGGAAATAGTAGCCTACACCAAAGATGCGCTTATTTAAGAATATTTGCACTATGGCCACTAGTCAAACACTAATCGAGTAAAATCGTTCGAAACATCCCCGCAGGGGCCTGGTACGCAAGTGCCAGGTACGGGTTTGGCGAACCCGCGGTGCCCGAGCTGGAAACTTGTGAGCGCCGCAAGTTTCCCACACCGTAAACTCCTACCATGCTTCAACGACCACCGTAGGGCGTGGCGGTGGAACGTTGTGTGCCTAGGAGAACGGGGATCTTGGCTTCATCGCCCGGATCGCGAGGACGGTACAAACCTCTATAAAAAACCCCTTAACCTCAAGGTCGGATACGTGCCGAGGAGGTGCATGGGTGAGAGGCGGATCACTCGCTAACGTACAACCTCAGGGGCACCTGCGCACCCCTGTTGTATTAGCGCTTCTTTTTAAACTGGTTTTACTCGTGGGACCAAAACGAAGTCTACCACAAAAACCAAAAAACCCTGCGGTACGGGTGTGCCGCAGGTTAATCCCAATACACCCAGTTCTAAGAAGCGGGTGAGGGTCGATAGCCCCCCCGGTTCTGAAGTAAAAAGTAACGGAAAGGAATGTTCGATTCCGAACGCCTTTGTCGTAATGCAAAGATTGGATGGGTCATTTGAGAAAGTTTCGCCTTTCTTTATTCATAAAGGACTACAGGGTCTGGTAGGGACCCTTAACTCGGTAAAAAAGCTTAGGAACGGGACGCTGCTGCTGGAAACATGCACCAGTAGGCAAGCGACCCAACTCCTTAACTGTGTGAAACTCGGGGAGTTCGCTGTTACCTGCGAACTCCACAAATCCCTTAACAGCAGCAAAGGCGTAGTCACCTGCCGTGACATAATGGAATTAGGGACCGAGGAGCTCGTTAAGGAGTGGGAAGATCAGAAAGTGGTCGAGGTACGTCAGATAACGCGAAGGGTTAATGGCAGTATTGAAAAGACTGCCACCTTCGTCCTGACGTTTGACACTCCAGTTCTACCAAAGAACATCCAAGCAGGTTACATTAACCTGAACGTCCGTCCGTATGTTCCGGACCCGATGCGCTGTTTTCAGTGTCAGCGGTTCGGACATACGACGGCGTCTTGTAAAGGTAACCCCACCTGTGGTAGATGCGGCAAGGGTGCACATGAGCCCGGTGTTAGTTGCACGCTCCCACAGGTGTGTGTCAACTGCTCCGGGTCGCACCCTGCCTGGAGTAGGGAGTGTCAAGTGTATCTTGAAGAGCGCAAGATACAGGAGCTGAAGACCAAAGAGCGATTACCATATGGTGAAGCGAAGAAGAAAGTGAAAATGCTATCCGCTCCCGTTTTCGCAACAAGTTTTGCAAAGATGGCTTCAGCTCCCGTCAGGAAACAAAGTGTTGCTATCCAGACGTCCGTTGCAGACATCAGCACTAGCACCAAGTGCTCATGTCAGTGCAAATGCGGCGCAAAATCCGCCAAGGCCACTACATCTAGGGCCGCGGACGTCGGTAGCAGCATGCCTGCGTCCTCGACCACACCAGCAGCAGTACTGAAGGTTCCACCAGCATTACCAGTTAAAGCCACTGCACCTCCAATTCCACCTCGTGCAGTGAAAGTAGTAGCAACACCACCAGCTACAAATTCTAATGGAGGCGATCAGAAGGTCCGGGGCCCGAAGTTCAGGCAGACGGACCCGACTCATTTCTTGAGATCCCCCTCTTCATCCCCTCCCAATACACCTGGTAGAGGGGATAAGAAGGGAAAGAGGGCGAGGAAGAAAAAATCCAAAGAGGGTTTGGACGTTTCTTCTGAGTCGGAGATGTCTGTCTCTTCGGAGCCAGAAGAAAGTGAAATGCTGGTGGACGTGTCTGGTCCCGTTCCTCAGCAGATATTGACCGAAGACCCACCCGATCCGGGGCGGGTGAAGCTAAACAGGTAGGATGGCTCCCATACTCCAATGGAACATTAATGGTTTTATGGCTCACAAAGAGGAGTTACAACTCTTAGCACGGTCTGATCCATTGTGTCTCTGTCTCCAAGAGACACACTTCAGACCATCTCGTCAACCTGTGCTAAGAGGTTTTGATCTTTACCGAAAGGACGATACCGAGGGTGATCGAGCGAAGGGGGGAGTGGCGGTGTTTGTACGGAACACTGTCCACTCCGAACCTGTAGCTCTCACCTCTCCTTTACAAGCAGTAGCAGTGAAACTGTATGGACCGGTGAAACTGACTGTATGCTCCATATATCTACCGCCAGGATCACCAGTTGACTGCGGTCAGCTGGCTGACATCACACGGCAACTCTCTCGGCCTTTTCTCCTATTGGGAGACTTTAACGCCCACAATGCGTTGTGGGGTTCGAACACCAATTGCCCCAGAGGCCGAGAGATTTGTAGATTATTGGAGCAGGAGGATTTGTGCATCCTAAATACCGGTCAGATGACGCACTTCACTACTGCTTCCGGTTCGTCCTCTGCCATTGATCTCTCTCTTTGCTCTCCTTCAGTTGCAGACTCCGTGCATTGGGAAGTGGATCGCGACCTACACGGAAGCGACCACTTTCCAATTTGGTTGCACGTTGAGTGTGAACGTGGCGACCGAACTATGACAAAGAAATGGAATGTCGGCAGAGCTGACTGGCAGCTCTACAGCCGGTCAGTCACCCTCGAACAGCGCAGCAACATCGAGGATAAGGTGAAACATCTAACTGATGTGATTCACCAGGCTGCTGATATTTCCATGCCTGGCAACTCTGGAGCACTGCGCAGAGCGCCCGTCCCCTGGTGGAACGACGAATGTCGCTCCGCAATTCAGGGTCGCAGACGGGCCTTGCGTCGGTTTAAGTTGCAGCCGACACCCGACAACCTCGCAGCGTTCCGGGTTGCTAGAGCTAAGGCACGTCATGTCATTAAGGAGAGCAAGAGGAGGTCATGGCAGACCTTTGTGAGCACCATTAATCGTTTCACGTCATCATCAAAGGTATGGGAGTCTATCCGCCGTATATCCGGGAGGTACTCACGACCACCAGTATCTGGATTACTGGATCGGGGGCGTGTAGTTACCGACGAGCGAAGAATAGCGCAGTTGATGGCAGAATACTTCGCTGCCATCACTTCATCTGCCGGATTGGACCAACAGGTCCAACAACGAAGAACATCTGCCGAAAGGCAAAACATTAACTTCGACTCGTCGGAATTGCAAGACTACAATAGCCCATTTTCATTTTGGGAGCTGGAGTCGGCTCTTAACAACGCCAAAGACACTGCGCCAGGGCCTGACCTGATCCAGTACCAGATGCTGAGGCATCTTAACAAAGATGCTAAAGAGTACCTCCTGGGTATTTTTAATGAAATTTGGACCGGAGGACACTTCCCCGACTCATGGAAGGAGGCAACGATGATTCCAATTTTAAAACCCGGTAAAGACAAGTTGCTGCCAGGTAGCTACCGTAGCATTGCCTTAACGAGCTGCGTCGGGAAGACACTGGAGAGGATGGTCAATCGTCGCCTCGTCTGGTGTCTTGAATCCCGAAATCTGCTGAGCCGCTTTCAGTGTGGATTCAGGAAGTTCCGTTCCACCTTGGACAACCTGATCCTCCTGGAGGCGGCAATACAGGATGCGTTCATCAGCAGCCAACACCTTGTGGGTGTCTTTTTCGACCTCGAAAAGGCTTATGATACTACCTGGCGGCATGTTATTTTAAAACAGTTACACTGAATGGGGGTTTAGGGGTAACCTTCCCCGATTTTTAAAATCATTTTTATCTGGTCGTTGCTTCCGGTATCGAGTCGGTAGAGAAGTGTCCGACCTTTTTATTCAGGAAAACGGTGTTCCTCAAGGCTCAGTTTTAAGTGTAACCCTCTTTGCTATTGCCATTAATAGCATCTCAACTGTTATAAGGAGGCCCATCCGGTTCTCCTTATACGTTGACGACTTTTTAATTTTTATAGCATCGGCCAGCCTGAGAAGCGCTGAGCGGCAGCTGCAGCTCACGCTGAACAGGCTGGATGAATGGTCAGTACACACCGGCTTTCGTTTCTCTGCTGAGAAAACGCGGTGTGTACTTTTTAGCCGTAGTAGAAGTCTTTTAGCGGAACCTCATCTCACCTTGAGGAACACCGTTTTAAGTTTTAGCGAAACTGTTCGGTTTCTGGGCCTCATTTTCGACAGTAGGCTTACATGGCTGCCACATCTTAAAGATGTTAAAGCCAGAGCCTTGAAAGCTCTTAATGTTTTGAAGTGTCTGTGTGGCAGGTCGTGGGGCGCTGACCGCTCCTGCCTGCTACAGTTTTACAGAGCCTTTGTACGGTCGCGGTTGGAGTACGGTTGCATTGTTTACGGTTCGGCACGGGACAGCTATCTCCGTATTCTGGATAGTGTCCACCATGCAGGAATTCGTCTCGCCACAGGTGCATACCGCACCAGTCCGATACCCAGCATTTGTGCTGAGTCTGGCGAGCCGCCGCTTTCCATCCGCCGGCGTCTCCTCATGGTGCGACACTATATACACATTGCCACAACTCCCGGCAGTCCCGTGTACGACGTAGTTATTCATCCTAACTTTGAACGGCTATATTCCAACCGTCAAAGAGCAACTAAACCGTTCAGCTACCGTACAAAGGCTATATTGGAGGAATATGGGTTTCAGATGCCCTCTTTTTATCACCAGGGTTGGAGTAAATCTCCTCCCTGGCTTTTGAAGAGGCCCAGAACAGTTTTAGAATTGTCGCGGTACAACAAGCTGTGTACCGCCGACAGCTGTTTTTACCCGAACTTTTAGCGATGTTTTAAATCAGTTCCGCGACTTTACCCCGGTATACACGGATGGGTCTAAGCAGGCTAACGGAGTTGGCTGCTCCTGTAGTGTTCCCTCGAGCGACTTATAACTACAAACTGAATAGCTGTTGCAGCGTGTACACTGCAGAGTGTTACGCTTTGTTAAAGTCGCTCCAGCATATGAAAGTAAGTCGCAGCATGAAGTACATCATATGCTGTGATTCCCTCAGCTGCATCCAGGCCATGGGAAGCATGTACCCAGCAGATCGTCTTGTCCAGGATATACAGGACACCCTCCGATCCCTTCAATCTTCTGGAAAGGAGGTCGTATTCTGCTGGGTACCTGGTCATGTGGGAATCAGGGGGAACGAGGCAGCTGATGAAGCTGCCAAGTTAGCCTGCAACAAGGTCAGAATTGACTTTGATCCGGTCCCAAAGTCTGACCTTGCCTCGGCGGGGAAAAGATTTGTTTTCGACGTTTGGCAGAGGCAGTGGCTGGAGGTAGAGCATAATAAGCTCCGGCTGGTCAAACCGACCGTTCAGCCGTGGAGCAGCTCCTTCCAGCGGGCGAGGAGGGATGAGGTTCTCCTGACTCGCCTCCGTATAGGGCACTGTCCTCTGACACACAGCTTTCTCCTCCGCCGGGAGGACCCTCCGGAATGTGATGCTTGTGGCGTACCTCTGACGGTGCGCCACATTTTAGTTGATTGTGCTTTGTTTTTAGACTTAAGGGCAGACGTTGGCCTGGCGAACGATCTGGCCCTTATTTTAAACAATGAGACCAGCAGTGTGGCGTGTATTTTAAAATTTTGCGTATTGGCCGGTCTAGTGCCTAAAATTTTAGGCAGATCGGCCTAGTTCTAAGATGGATGGGTGGCCCCTTTACAGCTACTCATCCATGTGCACTGTTTTTAATTTTTATATTTTTAAATTCCTTTTCGCTGGCCACTATACAGCCGGCGAGAGATGTAGTGCTTTTAATTATTTTGGTATCCTGTATGGCCCCTTTACAGCCATTCAGGTGATGCATGGTCTTGTGTTCTGGTGGCCCCTTTGCTAAGCCACGTTTTATATTTCTGAATTATTTTATTTGCTGTCTGTATGGTCGACCCCTCTACAGTCGCAGTCAGTATTTTAGTACTTTGAGCCACAGTTTATGCTGGTAATTGTTAGGGCGCTAATGACCCCGCTGTCGACGCGCCCTAAAACAACAACAACAACAACGAGGTGCATGGGTGAGAGGCAGATCACTCGCTAACGTACAACCTCAGGGGCACCTGCGCACCCCTGTTGTATAAGCATTCCTTTTTATACTGGTTTTTCTCGTGGGACCAAAAATTCAGCCTCACAAAAAAACTAAAGAACCCTGCGGTACGGGTGTGCCGCAGGCAAATAAAAATACACCCAATTCGAAGAAGTGGGTCAGGGTTGATAGCCCTCCCGCTTCAGACGGTAATTGTAATGGGAAAGTTTGTTCCATCGAGGACAGAGGGGACATTTGAGAAGGTGTCCCCATTTTATATCAACAAGGGATTGGAAGGACTTGTTGGTACTCTTAAGTCGGTAAAAAAGTTGAGGAACGGGACCCTGCTGCTGGAAACATCCACCAGTAGGCAGGCTTCCCAGCTCCTTAATTGCCAGAAGCTCGGGGAGTTCGCAGTCAATTGCGAACTCCACAGAACCCTAAATTGTAGCAAAGGCGTCGTCACTTGCCGGGACATTATGGATTTAGGGACCGAGGAACTGGTTAAGGAGTGGGAAGATCAAAACGTGGTCGAGGTGCGTCAGATTTCACGGAGGGTAAAGGCAGCCTTGAAAAGACTGCCACCTTCGTCCTGACGTTTGACACTCCAGTGTTGCCCAAGTGTATAAAAGCTGGCTACATCAACTTGAACGTCCGTCCGTATGTTCCGGACCCAATGCGCTGCTTCCAGTGCCAGAGGTTCGGACATACGACGGCGTCATGCAAGGGCAACCCCACCTGTGGTAGATGCGGCAAGGGGGCACACGAACCGGGTGTCACTTGCGCGTTCCCACAGGTGTGCGTCAACTGCTCCGGGTCGCACCCTGCCTGGAGTAGAGAGTGTCAAGTGTATCTTGAGGAGCGCAAGATACAGGAGTTGAAGACCAAAGAGCGGATACCTTATGTAGAGGCAAAGAAGAAGGCGAAAGCGCTCGCCGCTCCAATATTTGGAACAAGCTTTGCCAAGATGGTCTCGACTCCCGTCAGGAAAGAAAGTGTTGCTACGCAGACATCCTTTGCAGACATGGGCACAAGCACTATGTGCTCATGTCAATGCAAGTGTGGTGCAAAATCCACCAAGGTCATCACACCTAAGACCGCGGATGTCGCTAGCAACACATCTGCAACCTTGACCAATCCAGCAGCAGTAACAAAGACCCCACCATCATTAAAGTTAACGGCACCTCCTATTCCACCGCGTGCTATTGAAATGGTAGCGATACCATTAGCTACCGGTGGAAATAGAGGTGACCAGAAAATCAGAGGTCCCAAGTTCAGAACGACTGATCCGACTCAGTTCGTCAAGTCCCCTTCTTCCTCCCCTCCCAGACTGTCCAGCAGTAGGGAGAGTAAGGGGAAGAGGAAGAAGAAGAAAAAGAACGAAGAGGAATTTGCTGAGTCTTCCGGGTCGGAGATGTCTGTCTCCGCTTCCGGGCAGGAAGAAACAGATATGCTGGTGGACGAGTCTGGTCCCGTTCCTCAGCAGGAAGTGACTGAAGACCCACCCGAACCGGGGCGGGTGAAGTTAAATAGGTAAGGATGGCTCCCATACTGCAGTGGAACATCAATGGTTTTACAGCTCACAAAGAGGAGTTACACCTCTTAGCACGGTCTGATCCTTTGTGTCTCTGTCTACAGGAGACACATTTCAGACCATCATACCAACCTGTGCTAAGAGGTTATGACGTGTACCGTAAGGACGATACCGAGGGTGATCGAGCGAAGGGTGGAGTGGCGGTGTTTGTACGAAACACTGTCCACTCCGAACCTGTAGCTCTCACCTCTCATCTACAAGCAGTAGCGGTGAAAATACACGGTCCAATACAACTGACCGTATGCTCTATCTATCTGCCACCCAGTTTGTCCGTCGACTACGACGACCTGGTTGGCATTACACGACAACTCACTCGGCCCTTTCTCCTTTTGGGAGATTTCAACGCCCACAGTGCGGTGTGGGGTTCCACCACCAATTGCCCCAGGGGCCGAGTGGTTGGTGGATTGATGGAGCAGGAGGAAATTTGTATCCTGAATACAGGGCAAATGACTCATTTCACCGCTGCTACCGGTACGTCCTCTGCCATCGACCTTTCTTTGTGTTCTCCTTCAATTGCGGACTCCGTGCAGTGGGAAGTGGACCGCGACCTTCACGGAAGCGACCACTTCCCCATATGGATGCACTTAGATTCCGAGATTAGGGGAGCGAACGCCCGGCGCAAATGGAACGTCAGTAAAGCGGACTGGCAGCTTTTCTGCCGTTCTGTTGTCCTGGTACCACGTGACAACATAGAGGAGAAGGTGAGTCACTTAGCAGAAGTGATTCACCAGGCTGCCGACGTTTCTATGCCCAAAAGCTCCGGAACGCTGCGAAGGACGCCCGTCCCCTGGTGGAGCGACGATTGTCGCTACGCTATTCAGGGTCGTAGACGGGCGCTGCGGCATTTTAGGTTGCACCCAACATCTGACAATCTAGCAGCGTTCCGTATAGCAAGAGCTAAGGCGCTCCGGGTGATTAAGGAGAGCAAACAAAGGTCATGGCAGAACTTTGTGAGCAGTATTAATCGTTCCACACCTTCGTCAAAAGTGTGGGAGTCCATCCGCCGTATATCCGGAAGGTACTCCCGCCCACCAGTATCTGGTTTACTGGATCACGGACGTGTAATTACCGACGAACGAAGCATAGCGCAGCTGATGGCGGAGAACTTCGCCGCCGTCACATCGTCCGCCAACTTTGACCCTCGGTTTCAGCGGCGAAGAGTCGCTGCCGAGAGGCGCCCACTGTGCTTCGATTCGTCGAATACAGAGGCCTACAACTGCCCATTTACATCATGGGAGCTGGAGTCAGCGCTAAACAGCGCAAACGACACTGCTCCAGGGCCGGATCAGATCCAGTACCAGATGCTGAGGCATCTTAGTAAAGATGCTAAAGAGTACCTTCTGGATATTTTTAATGATATTTGGACCGGTGGACACTTCCCCGACTCGTGGAAAGAAGCAACGCTCATCCCTATTTTAAAACCTGGAAAAGACAAATTGTTGCCAGGTAGTTATCGTAGTATTGCCTTGACAAGCTGCGTGGGGAAGACACTGGAGAGGATGGTGAATCGCCGCCTCGTCTGGTGTCTTGAATCCCGGAATCTGCTGAGCCGCTTTCAGTGTGGGTTCAGGAAGTCCCGTTCCACCCTGGACAACCTGATCCTGCTGGAAGCGGCCATTCAGGATGCTTTCATCCGCAGCCAACACCTTGTGGGTGTCTTTTTTGACATTGAGAAGGCCTACGATACTACCTGGCGGCATGTTATTTTAAAACAATTACATGACTGGGGTTTTAGGGGAAACCTACCCCGCTTTTTAAAATCATTTTTATCTGGACGTTGCTTCCGGTACCGAGTCGGTAGTGAAGTGTCTGATCTTTTTATTCAGGAAAACGGTGTTCCTCAGGGATCTGTTTTAAGTGTGACCCTATTTGCAATTGCTATAAATAGCATAGCATCCATTATAAGGAGTCCTATAGGGTACTCCTTATATGTGGATGATTTTTTAATCTTTATTGCATCATCCAGCCTGAGAAGCGCTGAGCGGCAGTTGCAACTCACGCTGAACAGGCTGGATGAATGGTATGTGCACACCGGTTTTCGTTTCTCTGCCGAGAAAACCCGGTGTGTACTTTTTAGTCGTAGTAGGACTCTTTTACCAGAGCCTCACCTTACCTTGAGGAACACCGTTTTACGTTTTACTGAGACCGTTCGGTTTCTGGGCCTCATTTTAGACACTAGGCTAACCTGGCTACCACATCTCAAAGATGTTAAAGCCAGGGCCACAAAAGCTCTTAATATTTTAAAATGCCTGTGTGGCAGGTCTTGGGGCGCTGATCGCTCCTGCCTGTTACAATTTTATAGAGCCTTTGTACGGTCGCGGTTGGAGTATGGTTGTATTGTCTATGGTTCGGCACGGGACAGTTATCTCCGTATATTGGATAGTGTCCACCATGCTGGAATTCGGCTCGCCACGGGTGCATATCGCACCAGCCCTATTGTCAGTATTTGTGCTGACTCGGGCGAGCCGCCGCTTACCATCCGCCGGCAACTCCTCATGGTGCGACACTACCTGCAGGTTGCCATAACACCTGGCAGTCCCGTGTACGACATAGTTGTACATCCCAACTACGAGCGGCTCTATACCAACCGGCATAGAGCCACTAAACCGTTCAGCTATCGTACAAAGGCTATTTTAGAACAATACGGATTCGAGCTTCCTTCTTTTTATCACCAGGGTTGGAGTAAATCTCCTCCCTGGCTTTTAAAGAGGCCCAGAACAATTTTAGATCTGTCCCGGCATAACAAACTGTTAACCGCTAACAGTGTTTTTATTAATATTTTTACTGATATTTTAAATCAATATCACAGTTTTACCTCGGTGTATACGGATGGGTCTAAGCAGGCTAACAGTGTAGGGTGTTCAGTAGTGTTCCCTCGAGCGACTTACAAATATAAGTTGGATAGCAGGTGCAGTGTTTACACTGCGGAGTGCTATGCCTTGCTAAAGTCGCTCCAGCATATGAAGGCACAGCGTGATATGAAGTACCTCATATGCTGTGATTCCCTCAGTTGTATTCAGGCGTTAGCATCTATGTACCCAGCAGACCGTCTAGTCCAGGACATCCAGGACGCCCTCCTTTCCCTTCAGTCCTGTGGGAAGGAGGTCGTATTCTGCTGGGTACCCGGCCATGTGGGAATCAGCGGGAACGAGGCAGCTGATGAAGCTGCCAAGTTAGCCTGTGACATGGTCAGAATTGACTTTGATCCGGTCCCAAAGTCTGACCTTGCCTCGGCGGCGAAGAGATTTGTTTTTGATATTTGGCAGAGGCAGTGGCTGGAAGTTGAGCATAATAAGCTCCGGCTGGTCAAACCGACCGTTCAGCCGTGGAGCAGCTCCTTCCAGCGGGCGAGGAGGGATGAGGTTCTCCTTACTCGCCTCCGTATAGGGCACTGTCCTCTGACACATGGTTTCCTTCTCCGCCGAGAGGACCCTCCGGAGTGTGATGCATGTGGCGTACCTATGACGGTATGCCACATTTTAATAGACTGTGTACTGTTCTTAGACTTAAGGGCAGACGTTGGCTTGGCCAACGATCTGACCCTTATTTTAAACAACGAGACCAGCAACGTGGCGAGTGTTTTAAAATTTTGTGTTTTGGCCGGTCTAGTGCCTAAAATTTTAGGCAGATCGGCCTAGTTTTAGATGGATGGGTGGCCTCTTTACAGCCACCCATGCATGTGCATAGTTATAATTTTTTATATTGTTATGATTCAGGTCTCGCTGGCCACTATACAGCCAGCGAGACTTGTGTTTTTAATTCTCCTTTTAATATTTTTGGCCCCTTTACAGCCATCGAGGTGCTGTGCGGTTTAAAGTACCGGTGGCCCTTTTAATGCCACGTGTGATATTATGATTTATTTTATTTGCTGTCTGCATGGCCGACCCCTTTACAGTCGACCATGCAGACAGTATTTTCGTACATTTAAAAGCCACAGTAAATGCTGGTTATTGATAGGGCGCTAATGACCCCGACGTCGACGCGCCCTAAAACACCAAAAAAAACAACAACAACAACAACGTTCGAAACATGGGTAGTTTCGCACTAGTGACTATGCTAGAAATACGTATTTTTGCCTGTTGATATTTATTGTAACTGTTTCTCAGGAATATTTTTTCCAGAAAACACTGAATTTCGCATCAATATGATGTGTTCTGAAGAAGCATCGTTATGTTAACGTTTTTTAATGTTCAGCGTTGAGCGATGAAAATAGACACGTTAAAGGCCCAGTCAAACAGAGCGCGGCGGTCTGACGGCAGTCCGCCGAAGTTGTAGTGGACGAACAGAGCGCGGGCAGCTGAAAGGCAGACCGTTGTTGAAGCAACCGACGACGAAGGAAGGCGTAGTTCATTTTTTTATTTGTGTTTGTCATCTGCTGGCTTTAAATAGTTCAAGACGAAAAAGAAAATGGGTCCATGAAATTAATGAAAAAAGAGAAGATTTAGGGGAATTTCACAGATTGTGCAGCGAATTAAACTCCTTTGAAGACCGTTTCTACCTTTATTTTCGAATGTCTCGACAACAGTTTGAAGATCTGCACAACCTGATACAACCAGAAATATCAAAGCTGACAACTAACTGGAGAAGACCAATCGGAACGAAGGAAAGGCTAGCAATCTGCTTGAGGTAAGTCACACATAAATTTATCTGTTTCATTTTATTTTATATAATAATATTACAAAATGAGGTACAAATATACAAAAAGTATTTAACACACAAAAAAGGGAATTATTCATATAAAACACTTTTGTACAACTGTTGGTCAGTTGAGGGTTGAGCACAGTAAAATTACAATTCGAAGGATTCTCCTGGCTGTTATTTTGTGGCCATGATGAATTTGACGAATTGTTCGAAGAAAATGGGGAAGATGCAAGTTCACTTCGAGCGTCAAGTTCGCAAAGTTCAGCCCGGCCGAACATATGGGCCATCTCTATTTTGACATTAGCTTGTGTTCTAGGAGAACACTTTTTAAATGTTTCAGCGTAACTTAAGAATAGGTGATCTATACGGTCGAGTTTTTCCTTCTGTTTACTAATGTTTTTCTTTTGGAGATAGTCAATGACAGTAACAACATCCGTGCTAAGTTCTTTTGTTTTAATTTTTTTTCTGTTTTGGTGGCGGCTCTTGACAAACATCTTCGTTATCTCCGCCCTCTTCAAGTTCTTCAAAAGATTGTGAAATATTTGGTGTAGTTGGCCGTGGTAACAACGTATCTTGAAGGAACTCCAATTGTTCAGCCCACGGCCAATTTTGGTATTTTTTTGCGGAGCCCGTTTGTTCCTTCAAGTACTTGAGATACTTCACGTAGGAACCTCTCAAGTTTTTCCATTTTATTTTCACAGCTTCACCTGTAAATCAGAATCACATTATTATTTTTAAATAAGTATAGCAGTATTACAGATACGCACAAATATTTAATTTTATTTTTAATATTACTGTAAAAATTTGTCTAAAAAAGAGGTAGTTGAGGTTATAACAATCATAGTGGTTAATAATAATACTGAATGGATCTTAATGAGATTTTCTGTGTTTGAAGTGGTTAATTTAATTTAATTGCAATGGAGCACAGGCTCCTGTGGCAATTTCCCTAAACCATTGTGAAAAAAATAGGGGGCTACAGTCATTAAAAAATCTGGGGATTCTATCATTACCGTGGCGCCACAATGTGATGATTGATTCTTATAGAACGAGAAGAGACAAATTGAAAGTAAAGAATAAAGATTTTTGATATCTCGCTTAGTTCTCGAGATATCGTATCTCAAAATTGACGTAATTAGGTTGAAATACGGCCTGGGCCAGAAGAAAATTTTCTATATAGCCAAATTTGATGATAAATTCGTATGTAACTCAACGAGACAAATGGGAAATAAAGAATAAAGTTTTTTGATATCTCGCTTAATTCTCGAGATATTTTAACTCAAAAGTGAGGAGGTTAGGTTGAGATCCGGCCTGGACCAGAAATTTTTGTTCACCAAAACTACCATTTCTACACGGTGGAAATGCACTATAGGTGTTTTATTTTCTTCCTAGTGATTGTTGATAGGTTGAAATAAGGCCTGGACCAGAAGAAAAAACACCAAAAGCAGAAGGAACTATACCTATAACTGATTTTTAACATGCTATATCTCGAAAAACAAGCGAGATATCAAAAAATTATATTCTTTATTTTCGATTTGTTTCGTCGAGTTCTACAAGAATTCATCATCAGGTTTTGGCGCCACGGGAAAGATAGAACTGCCAAAAATCTTACAGTGAATGATTAACATTTACAACTTTTCTCATTGTCTGCCTTAAAAAAATTCTTTTTTCTGCATGGTACCAAACGGGTTTGTATAGTGTTATTTTCTTTGTTTCAGGTATTTGGCTACAGGTGATTCCGATCACACTATTGCATTTTCGTACCGTGTTGGACGTACAACTGTTTCCAGTATAGTTAAAGATGTGGACCATTGCTATTCATTATTCTAATGAATAATTGTGTTGATTGTTTACTATCTGAAATTAGATTTATTTATAAAAGTTTCTTGGGAAACGAACCGAGTGATGTTGTTATTAATACACAATATTTCGGCGACTTAATCCTCCGTCGCCATCTTCAGGTGCAGTTGCAAGTCTTGAAGTCTGCCTTGATAACAACATCACTCGGTTTGTTTCCCGAGAAACTTTTATAAATAAACAACGCCGAGAAAGATTACATTCATTTATGAAATTAGATTGTTTGCAGATGACATAATGCTGTATAAAAGGGTCAAAACGATAGAGGATTGTAAACGGTTGCAGGATGATCTGGACAGGATATTAGTTGGGTTGGTAAACATGGGATGAAGATAAATGTAAAGAAGAGTCAGCTAATTAGATACACAAATAAAAAACTAAATATTAATTATGAATATAAGGTGGGGAAAGAATTGTTTGCCGAAGACTTGGAATGTAAATATCTTGGCATTACATTTGATAACAAGCTTAACTGGGCAGGGCACATTGGACACTTGGTATTAAAAGGTTTCAAAATTCTGCACTTGTTGGAGAGAGTGATGAGGGGATGCACGAGAGAAGTAAAGGAATTGGGTTACAAAACTTTGGTAAGACCATTGCTCGAATATGGTAGTGTAGTATGGAACCCAAATTTTGAATGTCAAATACAGGAGTTGGAGAAGGTGCATAGAAGGGCTGCTTGATTTGTTTCTGGAAATTATTGCAGAATGCAATCAGTGACAGATATGATAAAGGAGCTGGAATGGGATTCATAGCAAGACAGGGGAGGATGAGGAGGGAAATGGGAGTATACAGGGCGTATACTGGCGATGAGGCATGGAAAGATATTGCAGTAGGTATGAAAAGTAGTTCATGGAAGGGAAAAGATGACCATGACCACAAGCTGGCACTCGATTTCAGGCACAAGGGTGTGGGAAGATTTTATTTTTTAGGTAAGGGTGTCAGGGATTGGAATGAGTTACCAAGGGGAATGATGAACAACCTACCGAAAACGTTAAAAGAATTTAAAGTTAAAATTTGTAGAGGGCAAGTGTAGGTGAGTGTAGGATAGGGGGAAGTTGGGTGTGTAGGGAAATTGCCACCGGAGCCTGTGCTCCATTGCAATTAAATTAAATTAAATTAAAGTGTGCATAAAACTATGGAATGTTTTACAACCATTGTACTTGCCATCACCAACAGAGGAGGTTTGGAAGAAATGTGAGATTGGGTTTAAAGAACATTGGAACTTCCCTAACTGTATAGGAAGCATAGATGGCAAACATGTCACAATCAAATGTCCTAGTAACAGTGGTTCAAGCTACTTTTGTTACAAACATTTTTTTCATTAGTTCTGTTGGCCATTGTTGATCCTCACTACAATTTTATCATTGTTGACATAGGAAGTTACGGGCGACACAGTGATAGTGGCATTTTTGAGAATTCCTCCTTCTATCGTCAGTAGGCCTATATACTTAACAAAACTATCCTGCCCCTTAAACCGTAGACACTCCCATTCCTCACGTATTCTTAGACGATGAAGGATTCAAATTACAAACTTATTTAATGCGCCCTTTTGCAAAAACTACAATTGTAAATGATGAGGCGAAAAAAAAATTCAACAAACATCTTTGTAGGGCACGACGTGTGGTAGAAAATACCTTTGGAATTCTAGCTCAGAAGTGGCGTATATTTTTTAGGCCTATAGAGTTGGATGTAGATAATGCAATCCATGTTGTCAAAGCTCATGTTGCCTGCACAATTTCGTAAGAAGTGACACAAAACAATTAACTGAATTTGAACTACAAGATGACTCAATAAAACATGCCAATGCTTTCTCACCCGCAAGTCGATTGAGAGAAAGATCAACTGATGCTGCCTATTCGGTACGAAATCATTTTGTAAATTACTTCAACAAACTAAATTTATTTTAATTTTTTTATAATTATACTTTATATTATTGTATCGATGGGTTATGGAAAATAAGAGATGCTGTATAAAATAAATAAATGTATACTTACAAGTCAGGTTGAGTGTTCCAGCTATTTCGTTCCATGCTTCTGCTTTCTTGGCGATATTTTTGTATTCGGAATGCTGAGTGTCATATAAAAATGAAAATTCACGGACGCACTAAATAAGATTTTCTGTGTCGCCCGCCATTGCCCGCCGCGGACTCTGTGGAATTCACAACCTGCCCGCAGCCCGCCGCGCGGTAGGCCGCACTCTGTTTGACTAGGCTGATGCAATACTATGTACCACCGAGACCGCGCGGACTGCCCGCGTTCTGTTTGACCGAGCCTCAACTGTCCACAAGAAACGTTAATAATCTAGCGCATTTCGCATGGAAGCCAATATGTTACGGTGGCACGTCAATATTAGCGGAAGTTGTGTTTACAGTAAATTAGATATTACTTAGGTGCTTATTTCGTTTGATTCACGTTATACGAATATTTTTTTTATGTACTATTTATCAGCAAACGAAAGAACTAAATAACAGAAGTCAAAAAATAAAATAGAATCCAAAAATTATTACTTAGATCTTTTGTCAGTTTATCGTGAAAGTAGTAATTATCTCAGATACAGAGAGATCTATGTGCATGTTTCTCCCATCACGAAATGATTTTAATTTCTTGCTCCGTTTCTCGGTACATATTAGTGTTTAGCTATTTTTTCAGACCTTAATCTGGACCATAAGCTCTCAAAAATTTAAAACACCATCCAAATTGCTGCGGTAGTTTTTGCGTGTTGGCAGTTCAAACTCTCAACATCGTGCATAATAGTATATCCCTCTATAGTAAGAATTTTTCGGTAAAAATATTGGAATTATACTTTATGTTGCCCATGAATGAAAAATTGTTGATTATAAACTTTCTAGGATGTATATTTTGGAAAATATAACTCTGTATATTCAAATATACACAGTGCATATACGGATGTAGGGAGTACATATGTATTAGTTCACAGAATGTACTAATTTTTCGGGGAACAGCATAGAAAATTTTTATACATCTACAAATTAAGACTTTAAAATAAAATTTTATTAATTATATGAAAGACATAAGAAAATTCAGGATACATCAGTTGAAAATATGTTACAGCTTGGCAATTAGATATTTCCAGAATTTATATATTGTGAAAATTGTAAAAGCAATTTCTGTCCGGCACAAAACACAAATAGGTGTCACATTTTGTACACATAACTTTTGTTATTTTTTGACATTTATTATATTTACATGTGGCAGATTTTTCATGGTAGTTAGGCCAGGGGTCGAATCCATCCTTCCTAATATCAGT
>JARYHS010015483.1:0-18571 GCA_031002005.1 Vandiemenella viatica
TATAATTAATTAAATTAAATTGCAATATAGCGCACGCTCCGGTGGCAATGTCCCCTCGTTCTGCATCCACCTACATTCGCACTCTACATATTTTAACTTAATATTCTTTCAACTTTTTGGTAAATTATTCATCATTTCTCTTGGTAACTTATTCCAATCCCTGACACCCTTACCTAAAGAAGAGAATCTTCCCACACCCTTGTGCCTGAAATCGAGTCCCAGCTTGTGTTCATGGTCATCTTTTCCCTTCCATGCATTACTTTTCATTCTTACACCAGTATCTTTCCATGTCTCCTAACCAATATACGAGTTGTACACACCCATGACTCTCTTCACCTTCATCCTGTCTTGCAATTAATCCCATTCCATTTCTTTTTAAATGGCGTATATTTCACAGAGCTTTAAATGCATACATAGATTTTTCAATAGATAGCGTAAGCTACGTGTATTTTGCGTAATTTTGTGCGTGAAAGGCGGTCAATCACGCGCGGTTAGTCGCGCAGTGCGAATGGCGCAGTAAGTTTACATTGCTATTGAGTCGCGCGTGGCTGCTCGAGTCGCGTGTTCTTTTGCAGTCGTGACGACTGCCAAGTCGCGGCCACGTCAATGAGTATGGTCAATGCCATAACTGAATAAATAACAAACGCGTGCGGCCAGCGGCCCGCGGCTAGCCGCGTAGTGGAAAAGAGGCCTAAGTGAAATGGCGTCAGATAGTTGTTACATTAGGTGACAGTCAAAAACAATTACTTTTTATGTGTATAGTTTTTTAAGACGTTAGAAAACTATGAAGAGAAAATTAATATACTTTTTAGGGAACCGCTAAAAATGACGTCTAATCGTTACGAACAGTGCAGCGTGTATGTAGCGAAGCCCAGCTGAGTGTTCCAGGGTCATCCTTTTCTTCTCCAAAGAAAAACATTCACCGAGAAAAACTGGTCATGGAGATGGATGACTTTCAGAAAGATGTCATTCGACGTTCCGTTCTAGAATTTTATGACCTAGGTGAATACCCTACCTTACGAAAATTGAGGGATGTACTGAAAGAGAAAATTAGCTACACTGGAGGCGTATAAATTATTAAAAGCACTCGACTTCATATACAGAAAATGTAATGATGGTACACGTTTTCTGATGGAAAGGACAGACATTATTGCAGCAAGGGCCTCAATTTTTTTTAAAAAAATGCACGATTTAAGGGAGGACATCCTCTTCGACCTATCATCTACCTTGACGAGACGTGGGTAAATCAAAATCATGCAAGGAAGTTTATTTGGCAACACACTAAACGCAATGGTGGTCTCATCAACGATTTCTGTAAACAGAAACTATCGCTTCGTGTAAATATCACATTCATTTCAAAATTTAAACGACGTGTTTAGAGAATTAACTTTCACTGGGAAAGACATCTAAAAATTGGATTTAATCGTCGAAATGTCTTGCGCAACTTTTAAAACTAAAAATAATGATTGGAAGCAGTAAGTTTTATTCGTTGATATGTAAATAATTTGTATATTTATTAACATATGAAATTGTAATTGGTAAACACGAAATCTCTATGACATATGATTCACTCATTTTCGTCACGACAAATAGTTAAAATATTCGATTTTACTGAAGAAATTATCAACTTAGATGCAACATACTGTACCACATACGTCGTGATGACGTTTGCGCATGCGCGGCAGCTGTTTCTCCTTCACCTGTAGGGGCTGGGGCAGCGGAGTGGGGATAGAGCATAGTGACCTTGATCCGCCTTTCTTGTCTGAACATAGTATAGCGGAGATAGCGGCTAGTTTTAAAAGTTGCCTGGACCAGAATGTTCTTGTTGCAGCATAAGGCAATAGGAATTTGGTTGTTATTATAAGTAATAAATTAGCTGTTTTCATAAGCGCCGTGTTAGTGACAACATGTATCGCGATGTAAACTATTCCTAATATGGCTTGTTGAAACGAAAAGTTTCTACTGTAGGGCGTTGAATACATTCGTTTTAAGTGAAAGATTTAATTATTATTGGAAGAATATTGATCAGTAAATAAAAACACTGTTTTGCTTATCATAGGATACTATTTATTCTGATTTCAATAAAAATGTTGAACAAACAAACAAAAACAAAAGGATTGTTATCTTCGGTTAAGTTTTAATTTTTAGTTAAAATAATTTGTAATGTTACAGACAGTGTATTGTAGAAGAAAAAAAAAAAAAAAAAAACACGGGCAATAAATTTAACCGAGGTAGAATCAAAACAGTTACATATTTGTCAGGAACATACAAAAACGACAGTTCTTGCACCACCATTTTGTCACTTTAAGTGAACCAACTTTTGTGCTGGTATACTCTTAGACTTTTACAATTTTTGTTCCACCCAAGCTTTGATTTCTCAAGTACATTATGTCGCATATATTAAGAACGGAATTACGCTGTAATACCTTAGGTGCTATACTATTTCATGTAAGCAAATGATGACATCTCTTTTGACACTTCAATTTAAAAAAAAAAAATTAAGGTTAAGTATAGATCTATTTTTCCTACTTCCGAACTATTTGCAAGCGTATAGGTTCGTTGGGAGTTATTAACACTTTCACCAAAACTGTGAACAATTAAGTTCATGACTATGTGTAGCCTTCTGGTACCTTAAATATTTAAGAAATCGGCCGCCACGCATTCGTATTAAACCCCAACTGCGAAGGGTAATTGAAATAAAGTCACTTGACACAGTTTCAGAATAACACAATACTTATATTCTTGATAAAGTTCACTTGTACATTGTCGGTACCAGATACGTCGATAAAGCATCGAACAACAGTTTCATTGAATATTAAAGATTAAGCACATTCCTACGAGAAGACAAACTCACTAAGTCCCCCTAGCATTAGTGAGTACACTATTACGGCATTTGGAATTTGCCGAAACCGCTACCGCATGGAGCAATTCACTCCGCAACTAGCGCGGAGTTGCGCGATCACTTTCCGGCCCCCGCAGGGGCCTGGTACGCAAGTGCCAGGTACGGGTTTCGCGAACCCGCGGTGCCCGAGCTGGAAACTTGTGAGCGCCGCAAGTTTCCCACACCGTAAACTCCTACCATGCTTCAACGACCACCGTAGGGCGTGGCGGTGGAACGTTGTGTGCCTAGGAGAACGGGGATCTTGGCATCATCGCCCGGATTGCGAGGACGGTACAAACCTCTATAAAAAAACCCTTAACCTCAAGGTCGGATACGTGCCGAGGAGGTGCATGGGTGAGAGGCAGATCACTCGCTAACGTACAACCTCAGGGGCACCTGCGCACCCCTGTTGTATAAGCATTCCTTTTTATACTGGTTTTTCTCGTGGGACCAAAAATTCAGCCTCACAAAAAAACTAAAGAACCCTGCGGTACGGGTGTGCCGCAGGCATATAAAAATACACCCAATACTAAGAAGCGGGCCAGGGTTGATAGCCCTCCCGCTTCGGAAGGCCAGAGTAACAGGAAAGTATGCTTGATTGAGAATGCTTTCGTAATTATGATGAGGATAGAGGGGACGTTTGAAAAAGTGTCCCCTTTCTACATCAACAAAGGATTAGAAGGCCTTGTTGGTACATTGAAATCCGTTAAGAAGCTGAGGAACGGGACGCTGCTGCTGGAAACATCTACCAGCAGGCAGGCATCCCAACTCCTTAACTGCGAGAAGCTCGGGGAGTTCGCCGTTCAAAGCGAACTCCACAAAACCCTGAACTGTAGTAAAGGCGTCGTCACCTGCCGTGACATTATGGATTTAGGGGCCGAGGAACTCGTTAAGGAGTGGGAAGACCAGAAAGTGGTCGAGGTTCGTCAGATTACACGGAGGGTAAATGGCAGTCTTGAAAAGACTGCCACCTTCGTCCTGACGTTTGACACTCCAGTGTTGCCCAAGTGTATAAAAGCTGGCTATATCAACTTGAACGTCCGTCCGTATGTTCCGGACCCAATGCGCTGCTTCCAGTGCCAGAGGTTCGGACATACGACGGCGTCATGCAAGGGCAACCCCACCTGTGGTAGATGCGGCAAGGGGGCACATGAGCCGGGTGTCAGTTGCACGCTCCCACAGGTGTGCATCAACTGCTCTGGGTCGCACCCTGCCTGGAGTAGAGAGTGTCAAGTGTATCTTGAGGAGCGCAAGATACAGGAGTTGAAGACCAAAGAGCGGATACCTTATGTAGAGGCAAAGAAGAAGGCGAAAGCGCTCGCCGCTCCAATATTTGGAACAAGTTTTGCCAAGATGGTCTCGACTCCCGTCAGGAAAGAAAGTGTTGCTACGCAGACATCCTTTGCAGACATGGGCACAAGCACAGTGTGCTCATGTCAATGCAAGTGTGGCGCAAAGTCCAGCAAGGTCATAACACCTAAGACCGCGGATGTCGCTAGCAACACATCTGCAACCTCGACCAATCCAGCAGCAGTAACAAAGACCCCACCAGCAGTGAACTTAATAGCACCTCCTATTCCACCGCGTGCTATTGAAATGGTAGCGATACCATTTGCTAGCGGTGGAAATAGAGGTGACCAAAAGATACGAGGAATAAAGTTTAGACAGACTGATCCGACCCAGTTTGTTAAGTCCCCCTCTTCTTCTCCTCCCAGGCCGCCCAGCAGCAGGGAGAGTAAGGGGAAGAGGCAGAAGAAAAAGGATGGGGAGGATTTTGAGGAGTCCTCTGGGTCGGAGATGTCTGTCTCCGCCTCCGGGCAAGAAGAAACGGAAATGCTGGTGGACGAGTCTGGTCCCGTTCCTCAGCTGGAAGTGGCCGAAGACCCACCCGAACCGGGGCGGGTGAGGTTAAATAGGTAAGGATGGCTCCCATACTTCAGTGGAACATCAATGGATTTATAGCTCACAAAGAGGAGTTACACCTCTTAGCACGGTCTGATCCTTTGTGTCTCTGCCTACAAGAGACACATTTCAGACCACCACACCATCCTGTGCTAAGAGGTTATGACGTGTACCGTAAGGACGATACCGAGGGTGATCGAGCGAAGGGTGGTGTGGCAGTGTTTGTCCGAAACACTGTCCACTCCGAACCTGTAGCTCTCACCTCTGATCTACAAGCAGTGGCAGTGAGGATTTATAGTCCCACTCAACTCACAATATGCTCTATTTATCTGCCACCCAACACGCCCATCAGTTATGACGACATGTCTAACATCTTGCGGCAGCTTACTCGGCCATTCCTCCTTTTAGGAGATTTCAACGCACATAGTGCGTTGTGGGGCTCAAACGCCGATTGCCCCCGAGGCCGAATGGTTGGTAGATTAATGGAGCAAGAAGAAATATGTGTCCTCAACACTGGTTCAATGACACATTTTACCACTGCTTCCGGATCGTCCTCTGCCATTGACCTTTCACTGTGCTCCCGCTCAATCGCGGACTCCGTGCATTGGGAGGTGGATCGTGACCTTCACGGAAGCGACCACTTCCCAATATGGATGCACGTAGAGTTTGAGCGTGGAGGAGGGAATAACCGACGCAAATGGAACGTCAGCAAAGCCGACTGGCATCTCTACCGTCACTCTATTATTCTAAAGGAGTGTAACAGTCTTGACGAGAAGGTGAATCACCTTACACAGGCGATTCACCAGGCAGCTGACGTTTCTATGACGAAAAGCTCCGGAACGCTGCGAAGGACGCGCGTCCCCTGGTGGAACGATGAATGTCGTTCCGCCATTCAGGGTCGCAGACGAGCGTTGCGGCGTTTCAGGTTGTACCCCACATCCGACAACCTGGCAGCGTTCCGTATAGCCAGAGCTAAGGCGCGTCGTGTTATTAAGGAGAGCAAGAAAAGGTCATGGCAGAACTTTGTGAGCACCATAAATCGTTCCACACCTTCGTCGAAAGTATGGGAGTCTATCCGCCGTATATCTGGAAGGTACTCCCGCCCACCAGTAACTGGTTTACTGGATCGCGGACGTATAGTCACCGATGAACGAAGCATAGCGCAGCTGATGGCGGAGAACTTCGCCGCCCCCGCAGGGGCCTGGTACTCAAGTGCCAGGTACGGGTTTGGCGAACCCGCGGTGCCCGAGCTGGAAACTTGTGAGCGCCGCAAGTTTCCCACACCGTAAACTCCTACCATGCTTCAACGACCACCGCAGGGCGTGGCGGTGGAACGTTGTGTGCCTAGGAGAACGGGGATCTTGGCTTCATCGCCCGGATCGCGAGGACGTTAGAAACCTCTATAAAAAACCCCTCAACCTCAAGGTGAGTAACGTGCCGAGGAGGTGGATGGGTGGTGAGGCAAACCACCCGTTAGCGTACAACCTCAGGGGCACCTGCCGCACCCCTGTTGTATTGGGCTTGGTGGCGTGATGCGGGGGCTCCACGTCACTCGACATTTAGTTCCTCCGAACTCGTGGGATCAAAACGAGAAGAAATAACAAACCAAACCCTTCCTCCTGCGGCCTGGGCAACCCGCAGGGGCAACGTCACTTTAACGCCCAAAACAGTGGTAAGCGTGCGAGGGTGGAAAGCCCTCCTCCTGAACAGAGCACTAGTAACGGGAAGGATTATTTAATAGATAATGCCTTCGTGATAATGACAAAGACGGAGGGATCTTTTGAAAAGATCTCTCCCTTTTATATCCATAAAGGGTTAGAGGGTATAGCGGGTACCCTTAAATCGGTAAAAAAGCTGAGGAATGGGACGCTGCTTTTGGAAACATCCACCCACAAGCAGGCTGTCCAACTCCTTAAGTGTGAGAAGCTCGGGGAGTTCGCAGTGAAGTGCGAACTCCATAAAACTCTAAATTCCAGTAAGGGCGTCATCACCTGCCGGGATATTATGGATTTGGAGATCGAGGAACTCCTTAAGGAGTGGTCAACAGATCACGTGGTCGAGGTTCGTCAGATCACACGAAGGGTTAACGGCAGTCTTGAGAAGACAGCCACCTTCGTCCTGACGTTCGACACTCCGACGTTGCCAAAAGACATCAAGGCAGGCTATTTGAAGCTCAATATTCGCCCGTATGTACCGGACCCGATGCGCTGTTTTAAGTGCCAGCGGTTCGGTCATACGACGGCGACCTGCAAGGGCAACCCCACCTGTGGGAAGTGCGGGACGGCAGCTCATGAGCCGGGCACCGGCTGCACGCTCCCACAGGTGTGCGTCAACTGCTCCGGGTCTCACCCAGCCTGGAGCAGAGAGTGTCGAGTGTACCTTGAAGAAAAGAAGGTACAGGAGTTGAAAACAAAGGAACGACTATCTTATGGCGAGGCGAAGAAGAGGTTTAAGGCGCTTGCGCCACCGGTCTTCGCCACTAGCTTTGCCAAGACGTTATCAACTCCCGTCAGGAAGGAGAGCGTTGCTACGCAGACGACCGTTGTAGACACGGGCACGAGCACGACATGCTCGTGCCAGTGCAAGTGTGGTGCAACGGCCATTAAGGTCCTAACACCGAGGACCGCGGTCGTCGGCGGCAACGCTTCTGCTAACCCGACCACAATGGCAGCAGGTCCCAAGAGTCCACCAGCCAAAGCACAGCCATCTGCTACGGTAGCTACAGACGTGGGTGCCTCTGCATTAGCAGAAAGAGCACCCACAGCAGAAGCACCATCTGCATCAGAAGTAGCAACGGCAACGCCATCTGCCGACAGCGGATGGCAAACAGTGCAGAAGATTCGGGGTCCGAAGTTTAAAAACACGGACCCCACTATGTTTATTAAGTCCCCTTCCGCATCCCTGCCCAGACCTCCAACTGGCGGGGAGAAGAAGGGGAGAAGGCCTCGGCGGGCGAAAAATCCGCAAGACCACGAGGCCTTCGAACAAAAATCGTCTTCGGACCCCGAAGACGAAATTATGCTGGTGGACGGACCTGGTCTCGTTCCTCAGCAATCACCGTCGGAGGACCCACCCGAACCGTGGCGGGTGGTTTTAAAAAGGTAGGATGGCTCCCATACTTCAGTGGAACGTCAACGGCTTTCAAGCTCACAAAGAGGAAGTCCAACTCTTAGCACGGTCTAATCCATTGTGTCTCTGTCTTCAAGAGACACATTTTAGACCACAACATCAGCCAGTGCTAAGAGGTTATGACATCTATAGAAAGGACGATACCGAGGGTGATCGAGCGAAGGTGGGAGTGGCTGTGTTGGTCCGTAACACTGTCCACTCCGAACCTGTTGCTCTCACCTCTGCTCTACAAGCAGTGGCAGTGAGGATACACGGTGCTATTAAACTGATCGTGTGCTCCATTTATCTACCACCAAATATGCCCGTCGATTATGACGATCTTGTTGACCTATTGCAACAGCTTACTCGGCCCTTCCTGTTCGTAGGAGACTTCAACGCACACAGTGCGTTGTGGGGTTCGAACGCCGATTGCCCCAGAGGCCGAGTGGTTGGTAGATTAATGGAGCAGGAAAACATTTGTATCCTGAATACAGGACAAATGACCCACTTCACCACTGCTTCCGGATCGTCCTCTGCCATTGACCTCTCTTTGTGTTCCCCCTCAATTGCGGACTCGATCCATTGGGAGGTGGATTGCGACCTTCATGGAAGCGACCACTTCCCAATTTGGATGCACATAGCGGTTGAGCGAGGAGGGGGAGCCACCCGGCGCAAATGGAACGTCAGTAACGCGGATTGGCAGCTGTTTCAACCGCTCTGTTGTTCTCAAATACCGTGAGAGTATACAACAGAAGGTGGATCACTTCACTGAAGTGATCCACCGTGCAGCTGACGTTTCAATGCCAAAAAGCTCCGGAACGCTGCGAAGGACGCCTGTGCCCTGGTGGAACGACGGATGTCGTTCCGCTATTCAGGAACGCCGACGGGCGTTGCGTCGTTTTAGGTTGTGCTCAACATCCGACAACCTGGCAGCGTTCCGTATTGCAAGAGCTAAGGCGCGTCGGGTGATAAAGGAGAGTAAGAAACGGTCATGGCAGAACTTTGTGAGCTCAATTAACCGTTCCACTACGTCATCAAAAGTATGGGAGTCCATCCGCCGTATATCCGGAAGGTACTCCCGCCCACCAGTGTCTGGATTACTGGATCAGGGATGTATAGTTACCGACGAACGAAGCATAGCGCAGCTGATGGCAGAAAATTTCGCTGTCACCACTTCTTCTATCAATTTGCCTCAGCGCGACCAGCAGCGAAGAGCTGCTGCGGAAAGGCGCAAGCTTTGCTTCGATTCGTTGGACTCTGAGTCCTATAATACCCCATTTTCACTTTGGGAGCTCGAATCAGCGCTAAATAGCGTTAAAGATACTGCTCCAGGCCCTGACATGATCCAGTACCAGATGCTGAGGCATCTTAGTAATGATGCTAAAGAGTACCTTCTGGATATTTTTAACTGTATTTGGACCGAGGGATACTTCCCCGACTCGTGGAAAGAAGCAACGATAATACCAATTTTAAAACCTGGGAAGGATAAGACGTCGCCAAGTAGCTATCGTAGTATTGCCTTGACAAGCTGCGTGGGGAAGACACTGGAGAGGATGGTGAATCGCCGCCTCGTCTGGTGTCTGGAATCCCAAAACCTACTGAGCCGCTTTCAGTGTGGATTCAGGAAATTCCGTTCCACCATGGACACCTGATCCTGCTGGAGGCGGCCATACAGGACGCATTTATCCGCAGTCAACATTTGATCGGAGTGTTTTTTCGATATTGAAAAGGCCTACGATACTACCTGGCGGCATATTATTTTAAAACAACTGCATGAATGGGGATTTAGGGGAAAACTGCCCCGTTTTTTTAAAATCTTTTTTATCAAATCGTTGCTTCCGGTACCGAGTCGGTAGTGAAGTGTCAGATCTTTTTATACAGGAAAATGGTGTTCCTCAAGGTTCAGTTTTAAGTGTGACCCTTTTTGCAATAGCAATAAATGGCATTGCAGCCATAATAAGGAGTCCTATAGGGTACTCCTTATATGTGGATGATTTTTTAATTTTTATTGCTTCGTCCAGCCTGAGGAGCGCAGAACGGCAGCTGCAACTCACGTTGAACAGGCTGGATGAATGGTCAGTGCACACCGGTTTTCGTTTCTCTGCCGAGAAAACCCGGTGTGTACTTTTTACCCGTAGCAGAAGACTTTTACAGAGCCCCACCTTACCTTGAGGAACACCGTTTTAAGTTTTACTGATACCGTTCGGGTTTCTGGGCCTCATTTTAGACACAAGGCTCAACTGGCTTGCGCACCTGAAAGATGTGAGAGCCAGGGCCTTGAAAAGCCCTTAATCTTTTAAAATGTCTATGTGGCAGGTCGTGGGGCGCTGATCGCTCCTTCCTGCTGCAATTTTATAGAGCCTTTGTACGGTCGCGTCTCGAATATGGTTGCATCGCATACGGTTCGGCACGGGACAGTTATCTTCGTATTACTGGATAGTGTCCACCATGCAGGAATCCGGCTCGCCACGGGTGCTTATCGCACTAGCCGATTACGAGCATTTGTGCCGAGTCTGGCGAGCCGCCGCTTTCCTATCCGGCGGCATCTCCTCATGGTGCGACACTATAGTACATATTGCCACAACACCTGGTAGTCCCGTGCACGACGTAGTGAGCGACCAAAATTTGAACAGCTTATATGCTAATCGCTAGCAGAGCGACCAAACCATTTAGCCACCGTACAAAGGCTATTTTAGAAGAATACGGATGTGAACTGCCCGTTTTTTATCACCAGGGATGGAGTAAATCTCCTCCCTGGCTTTTAAAGAGGCCCAGAATGATTTTAGACCTGTCGCGGTACAACAAACTGTTTACCGCTGACAGGGTATATTCTAAATGTTTTTAATGGATGTTTTGAATCACCATCGCGATTTTACCCCGGTGTATACGGATGGGTCTAAGCAGGCTAACGGAGTGGGTTGCTCCTTTGTGTTCCCTCGAGCGACTTATACATACAAGCTGGATAGCAGGTGCAGCTGTTTACACTGCGGAGTGCTATGCCCTGCTAAAGTCGCTCCAGCGTATGAAGGTATGCCGCGACATGAAGTATATCATATGCTGTGATTCCCTCAGTTGTATTCAGGCGTTAGCAACCTATGTACCCAGCAGACCGTCTAGTCCAGGACATCCAGGACGCCCTCCTTTCCCTCCTATCACGTGGAAAGGAGGTTTTATTCTGCTGGGTAGCCCGGTCATGTGGGAATCAGGGGGAACGAGGCAGCTGATGCAGCTGCCAAAGTTAGCCTGCAACAAGGTCGAAACCGACTTTGAGCCGGTCCCAAAGTCAGACCTTGCCTCGGTAGCGAAGAGAATTGTTTTTGAAGCATGGCAGAGGCAGTGGCTGGAAGTAGAGCATAATAAGCTCCGGCTGGTCAAACCGACCGTTCAGCCGTGGAGCAGCTCCTTCCAGCGGGCGAGGAGGGGATGAGGTTCTCCTTACTCGCCTCCGTATAGGGCACTGTCCTCTGACTCATGGCTTTCCTTCTGCGCCGAGAGGACCCTCCGGAATGCGATGCTTGTGGCGTACCGTTGACGGTGCGCCACATTTTAACTGACTGTGTACTTTTTTTAAACGTAAGGGCGGATGTTGGCTTAGCTAACGATCTGCCTGTTATTTTAAACAATGACAATGTGGGAAAGGTTTTAAAATTTTGTCAAATTGTCGGTCTTGCCCCTAAAATTCTGGGCAGATCAGCCTAGGTTTTATAACTGGATTGGTGGTCGCTCTACAGTCACCAATCCATATAGAATATTGTAACTATTTTATTTTAGTTGACATTCCACATCTGGCTGGCCCGTTTTACAGCCAGCCAGTGTGAACGGTGTTTTAGTGTTTGATAAAGCTGGGTGGCCCTCTTACAAGCAACCAGCCAGTATCGTGGTAGCTTTTATGTATGGCCATTTTACAGCCATCGTTTTCTTGTTGCACATTTATTTATATCACCGTCTGTATGGCCGACCTCTTTACAGTCGGTCATTTCGGGCGGTTTGCCAGTTTGTATTTTAGTATTTTATTGGGCTGTCTGTATGGCCGGACCCCTTTACAGTCGGCCATGCAGGCGGCCATTGAGGTACATTTTAGCCACATTTGTCATTTATTGTTATTGTTTAGGACGCTAATTACCAGATGTCGACGCGCCTAAAGCCCTAAAAACAACAACAACAACAACAACTTCGCCGCTATCACTTCATCCACCAACTTTGACCCTCGGTTCCAGCAACGAAGGGTTGCTGCCGAGAGGCGCGCGCTGTGCTTCGATTCGTCGAATGCAGAGGCCTACAACTGCCCATTCACATTTTGGGAGCTGGAGTCAGCGTTAAACAACGCTAACGACACTGCTCCAGGGCCTGATTTGATCCAGTACCAGATGCTGAGGCATCTAAGTAAAGATGCTAAGGAGTACCTTCTGGATATTTTTAACGATATATGGACCGGAGGACACTTCCCGACTCGTGGAAAGAAGCAACATTGATTCCTATTTTAAAGCCTGGAAAGGACAAATTGTTGCCAGGTAGCTATCGTAGTATCGCCCTTACAAGCTGCGTGTGGTAAGACACTGGAGAGGATGGTTAACCGCCGCCTCGTCTGGTGTCTGGAATCCCAAAACCTTCTGAGCCGCTTTCAGTGTGGATTCAGGAAGTTCCGTTCCACCTTCGACAACCTGATCCTCCTGGAGGCGGCAATACAGGATGCGTTCATCCGCAGCCAACACCTTGTGGGTGTTTTTTTCGACCTTGAAAAGGCCTACGATACTACCTGGCGGCATGTGATTTTAAAACAGTTACATGAATGGGGTTTTAGGGGAAACCTACCCCGTTTTTTAAATCATTTTTATCTGGTCGTTGCTTCCGGTACCGAGTCGGTGGTGAAGTGTCTGATCTTTTTATTCAGGAAAACGGTGTCCCTCAGGGGTCAGTTTTAAGCGTTACTCTTTTTGCCATTGCTATTAATAGCATTAGCAGCCATTATAAGGAGTCCCCTACGGTACTCCTTGTATGTGGACGACTTTTTAATTTTTATTGTATCGTCCAGCCTGAGAAGCGCTGAGCGGCAGTTGCAACTCACGCTGAACAGGCTGGATGAATGGTCAGTGCACACCGGTTTTCGTTTCTCCGCTGAGAAACCCGGTGTGTACTTTTTACTCGCAGCAGAAGTCTTTTACCAGAGCCTCACCTTACCCTGAGGAACACCGTTTTAAGTTTTAGTGATACTGTTAGATTTCTGGGCCTCATACTTTGACACAAGGCTTAACTGGCTTGCGCATCTAAAAGATGTGAGAGCCAGGGCCTTAAAAGCTCTTAATATTTTAAAATGTCTGTGTGGCAGGACATGGGGCGCTGACCGCTCCTGCCTGCTACAATTTTACAGAGCCTTTGTACGGTCACGGTTGGAATACGGCTGTATTGTCTACTGGTTCGGCACGGGACAGCTATCTGCGTATCTTGGATAGTGTCCACCATGCTGGAATTCGGCTCGCCACTGGTGCATATCGCACCAGCCCTATTGTCAGCATTTGTGCTGACTCGGGCGAGCCGCCGCTTAACATCCGTCGGCAACTCCTCATGGTGCGACACTACCTGCACGTTGCCATAACACCTGGCAGTCCCGTGCACGACATTGTGCTCCATCCCAACTACGAGCGGCTCTATACCAACCGGCATAGAGCCACTAAATCCGTTCAGCTACCGTACAAAGGCTATTTTAGAACAATATGGATTCGAGCTTCCTTCTTTTTATCACCAGGGTTGGAGTAAATCTCCTCCCTGGCTTTTAAAGAGGCCCAGAACAATTTTAGAATTATCGCGGCACAACAAGCTGTGTACCGCAGATAATGTTTTATTCAGAATTTTTAGGAGATGTTTTAAACCAGTATCACACGTTTACCCCGGTGTATACGGATGGGTCTAAGCAGGCTAACGGAGTTGGTTGCTCCGTAGTGTTCCCTCGAGCGACTTACACATTCAAATTGGACGGCAGGTGCAGCGTTTACACTGCCTAATGCTATGCCGTGTTGAAGTCGGCTCCAGCATATGAAAGTAATGCGCGATAAGTTATTCATCATATGCTGTGATTCCCTCAGCTGTATTCAGGCCATAGGAAATATGTATCCAGCAGATCGTCTAGTCCAGGACATCCAGGACGCCCTCCTTTCCCTTCAATCTCGTGGAAAGGAGGTATTATTCTGCTGGGTACCGGGCCATGTGGGAATCAGGGGGAACGAGGCAGCATGATGAAGCTGCCAAGTTAGCCTGCGACAAGGTCAGAACCGACTTTGCACCGGTCCCAAAGTCAGACCTTGCCTCGGCGGTGAAGAGATTTATCTTGATATTTGGCAGAGGCAGTGGCTGGAAGTCGAGCATAATAAGCTCCGGCAGGTCAAACCGACCGTTCAGCCGTGGAGCAGCTCCTTCCAGCGGGCGAGGAGGGATGAGGTTCTCCTTACTCGCCTCCGTATAGGGCACTGTCCTCTTACTCATAGTTTCCTTCTCCGCCGAGAGGACCCTCCGGAATGTGATGCTTGTGGCGTACCTTTGACGGTACGCCACATTTTAACCGAATGTGTATTGTTTTTAGATTTAAGGGCAGACGTTGGCTTAGGCAACGATCTGTCCCTTATTTTAAAGCGATGACCGTGACAACGTGGCTAAGGTTTTAAAGTTTTGCAGCTTGGCCGGTCTTGTCCCAAAAATTTTGGGCAGATCGGCCTAGGTTTTAGATTGGATTAGTGGCCATTTACAAGCCACTAATCCAAGTACTGTTTTTACTTGTGACACTGCTTATATGGCTGGCCTCTTTACAGCCAGCCAGCTTACGCGTTTTTTAAACTGGTTGGCCCTTTTACAGCCAACCAGTTAATATATGTATTTTTTATAATTTATTGCCTATTTTCAGTTTTATGTTTTACGGTTGCTGTCTGCGTGGCCGATCTCTTTACAGTCGGCCACGCAGACGGTATTTTAATTAGTATGCTAGTATTTTATTGTGCTGTCTCTGTGGCCGACCCCTTTACAGTCGGCCACACAGACGGCAATTTTGCCACGTTGTCACGCCTGGTTGTTTAGGGCGCTAATGACCCGTCGTCGACGCGCCCTAAAACCCGAAGTAACAACAACAACAACAACAACTTTCCGGCGAAAGAATGAGACAACATAAGGCCTAAACAGACGAGGCGTTTTGCGCCGCGCGGCTGTCGAGTAGACGCATGGTCCAATGTAATTAAATGGGGCAAAACAGACGATGCCGCGCGGCCCCGGTCGCCGCGCGGCGCATGTTTTCCCCGCGACTTACGCGCGGCGCCGCCTCGTCTGTTTCGAACTTGCCGCATGGAGGCGGCGCGGCAGTCGACTCGACACGTCACTGTATTGTTGCCAGTGGAGCAGTACCATACACTTTGTATACATCAAGATTTCCTCCGTTTGATAAGGTAAGTGCAAAAACTAATTGCAGTTAGTTGGTATTCACAGCCTATTCATGGCGTGTAATTTAATCATATCTGTAATTAATAATTCATAAAAAACATCAGTATTTTAGAGAGGTGCAATTCACGATGCCTTAATAATATACTAACAATAATGATATGCAAATACAAAATCTACAGAAAGCAAGATCTAGCTTTAGTGTTAAATTTGTTGCATTTATTTATTATAACAATAAGTGTCTAGCTTATAAATTATATTTTATTTCACTTGCATTGGTATAAATTTTATTTTACTAGGAGAAAATGAACGAAATCGATTCAGAACAACTGATATTAGCAGTTGAAGAAAGACCAGTTCTGTGGAACATGAAGAGCAGTGAATATGGAAACAAACAGAAGAAGCAGCAGGCATGGCAGGAAATAACTACTCTCTTTGTGACTGAGACAGCCACTGTAGAAGAGAAAAACAACATGGGTTTGTAATGTTTTATTTTGCTAATTATATAAAAAATACATTCCACTTATAATTATTCATTATTATATTACGTCAACGTACAGTTTGGTCTTGCCAAGGCAGAGGTGCAATTTCAACAATATAATCAGCAAATTTGTCTCTTGTTGATAGTCCTCTTCTATTGGCTCTGCTCGAAGTATCGGGTCTAAGTTCTGAAAGATCTCAGGCAATTACGTTGTTTATGTCATCTCTCCCACCATCTCGTTTCCGCACAAAGTTGTGCAGAATACAGGCAGCTTTGACTATATCTTCTGCTAGATCTACATCAACATTTAAGGGTTTCTGGAATATTCTCCACTTACTGACTAAAATCCTAAAGCAGCATTCAATATATCTCCGTGCCCTTGATAATCTGTAATTGAACACTTTTTTCTTGTGACTCAGATTTTTGCCACCATACGGCCGCAGCACATTTTCAGACAAAGCAAAAGCTTCGTCGCCAACAATAACATAGGGATACGTTGTCGGTGAATTTTTTATTGGGGAGGCTTCAGAAATGGTAAGTGATCCACTTTGCAGTTTTTCATAAAATAATGAGTTCTTGAAAATTCCGGAGTCACTACATTTACCATATGCACCAATGTCTACAAAAGTAAATTGATAGTTTGCATCACATATTGCAAGTAGAACAATTCAAAAATGTCCTTTATAGTTATAAAACATTGACCCACTATGTGGAGGCTTTACCATCCTAATGTGTTTGCTATCTATGGCACCTATACAGTGTGGAAAATTGGCGAACTCTTCAAATGTTGTAGCTATCTCCATCCATGCTCTCCCCCGCAGGGGCCTGGTACGCAAGTGCCAGGTACGGGTTTGGCGAACCCGCGGTGCCCGAGCTGGAAACTTGTGAGCGCCGCAAGTTTCCCACACCGTAAACTCCTACCATGCTTCAACGACCACCGTAGGGCGTGGCGGTGGAACGTTGTGTGCCTAGGAGAACGGGGATCTTGGCTTCATCGCCCGGATCGCGAGGACGGTACAAACCTCTATAAAAAACCCCTCAACCTCAAGGTCAGATACGTGCCGAGGAGGTGCATGGGTGAGAGGCAGATCACACGCTAACGTGCAACCTCAGGGGCACCTGCGCACCCCTGTTGTATGAGCAATTCCTTTTTTAAAATGTTTTTGCTCGTGGGACCAAAATTCCTCACAAACAAAAAACCAAACCCCTGCGGTCCGGGTGTGCCGCAGGTAAAAAAAATACACCCGGTTCATAACAAACGGGCGAGGGTTGATAGCCCTCCTCCAGAACAAGACAACTGTTACAGACAGGGTTGTATTATAGACAAATGCTTTTGTTATCATGGAAGACGAGGGGTCCTTTGAAAGGTCTCCGTTCTATATACAGAAAGGCATTGAGGGAATATCTGGTACCCCTCAAATCGGTGAAAAAGCTGAGGAAATCGGGACCTTGCTCCTTGAAACATCTAAACCGCAAGCAGGCTGTTTCACCTCCTTAAGTGTGAGAAGCTCGGGGAGTTCGCAGTGAAATGCGAACTCCATAAACTCTAAACTCCAGCAAAGGAGTGATCACTTGTAGGGATCTTATTGATATAGAGTCCGAGGGAACTCCTTAAGGAGTGGGATCAGAAAATGTGGTCGAGGTTAGGCAGATCAAACGAAGGGTTAACGGCAATCTTGAGAAGACTGCCACCTTCGTCCTGACGTTCGACACTCCGACGTTGCCGAAATCCATTAAAGCTGGCTATCTAAATCTGAATGTTCGCCCGTATGTCCCGGACCCGATGCGCTGCTTTAAGTGCCAGCGGTTCGGGCATACGACGGCGAACTGTAAAGGCAACGCCACTTGTGGGCAATGTGGAAAATCGGCGCATGAACCGGGTGCAACTTGCACCCTCCCACAGGTGTGCATTAACTGCTCCGGGTCACATCCAGCCTGGAGCAGGGAGTGTCGAGTGTACCTTGAAGAAAAGAAGGTACAGGAGTTGAAGACTAAGGAAAGAATATCCTTTGGCGAGGCGAAGAAACGGTTTAAGGCGCTGGCGCCACCGGTCTTCGCCACTAGCTTCGCCAAAACGTTATCAACTCCCGTCAGGAAGGAGAGCGTTGCTACGCAGACGTCCGTTGTAGACACAGGGCACGAGCACGACATGCTCGTGCCAGTGCAAGTGTGGTGCGCAGCCCACTAAGGTCCTAACACCAAGGACCGCGGTCGTCGGTAGAAACGCTTCCTGCTAACTCGACCACTTACAGCAGCAGGGTCATTCAAGTCCACCAGCTAAAGCACAGCCATCCGCTAAAGTAGCTGCAGCTGTGGGTGCCTCTGCAACAGCAGAAGCAGCACCCATAGCGGAAGTATCACCTTCAGCTAATGTAGTTACGGCAACGCCATCTGCGGGCGAGGAGGGATGAGGTTCTCCTTACTCGCCTCCGTATAGGGCACTGTCCTCTTACTCATAGTTTCCTTCTCCGCCGAGAGGACCCTCCGGAATGTGATGCTTGTGGCGTACCTTTGACGGTACGCCACATTTTAACCGAATGTGAATTGTTTTTTAGATTAAGGGGCAGACGTTGGCTTAGGCAACGATCTGTCCCTTATTTTAAAGCGATGACGTGACAACGTGGCTAAGGTTTTAAAGTTTTGTTGCGCTGGCCGGTCTTGTCCCAAAAATTTTGGGCAGATCGGCCTAGGTTTTAGATTGGATTGGTGGCCTTTACTAACCACCAATCCAAGTACCGTTTTTAGTTGTGACACATGACTTATATGGCTGGCCTCCTTACAGC
>JARYHS010015485.1:0-21992 GCA_031002005.1 Vandiemenella viatica
GAACCAGATTTTTTTGTTGCAAGAATACCATAATTCACAGCTATACAGTAATAATAATAAATAACTTCTTATCGTCATATTACCACGTAATTTTGTTCTCTAGATCAACTTAATAGTGGTCTGTGAAATTTAGTGAGAGGTATTACAAGTGCTCCAACAAAATAAGGTGGGCATTTGATTGGAATCATTTGGAAACTATGATACTGGACGTTAAGAAAATGAGAACAGTAGAAGCTGAAATTCTTGAGGCAGCACTGCAGTTCAAGAGACTTTCAATATTAAACTATTGTTAAACTGATCCTTCATGTCAGCTTTTAGAAGAATTTTTAGGAACGGAATACAAAATACTAGAAGGACAACAGTAACAATGAAAATGCTGTTACCCCACTCAGCACAGATGTTGGCAGGAGGCCAATGGCCATTCCAAACAAACACAAACACACTTTACAATATTTTGGCATAAACTTTAATCATACTAGCTGGTGCACATGACTTTGTTCGTGTTTGTAAAGAATTTTGATTGATAATTACCGACATGCAACCCCCTTAGTGCATAAGAGAGAGACTCAAAGCTAATACCACACACAAAAGCAAGTGATTTGTGCAGGGTATTTATGGCTGAAAAGTAAAATATAAAGACACATATCTTTCGTTGAAATATGAAAATGTCCTCAGTCAAATACTTTCAACCTTCATATTTCTCACACTCCCACAGCCACCAACATGCAACCACCATAGTGCACGATGGGAGACTTGAGGCTACTACCACATGCAAACACCAGTGGTCTGTACTAGGTACCTCAGAGTGAAATATAGATTAGGGCGTCCCCATTTGCGGGGACAGTCACCGTATTCAGCTCTCTGTCCCCGGACAGATTTCGTCCCAGCAATGTCCCTGGATTTTTACTGTTGTCTTCAGATTTTTTTTTAATCAAACGAGAGTTCCTTGGTAGCCCTGTTTTGCAAATGCATTTGTTAGAAGCAAGAGATATGAAGTGCATTTCTTTCCTTGTACATGCCTAGGAATAAAAGAAAATTACAAGGATACTGCATCTTGGACACAACAGCTTTGGAAAATCAAGTCTTTTTGCCGTGTGCAACATGGCTGTCTGTGATCCTCATTTAAAATACAAAATATAAACAATATGTGGCTTTCAAGTTAACCCAACCTTTAATCATGTAACTTATAAAAGTACAAAGCGTTATTAGGACAAATGCCAATAGCATCCCCGGATTTTGGTGAAAAAGTTGTGAAGCGTCCCTGGATTTGGAGAAAAAATTCTGGTAACCCTAATATAGATACACACACATTCTTGGTCAAAATATGAAAATTCCCTCCATTGACCAATTTCAACCACCATATCTACCAGATCCCCATAGCTATCGACATGCAATCACCATAGTGCATGTTTGGAGACTCAAGGCTACAACCACAGTCAGACACCAGTGGACTGTGCTAGATAGTTTTGGTGCAGCATGACATATGGGGACACACATGTCTATTTTGATATCAGGTTGACCACTTTCAACCACCATATCTACCACACGCCCACAGCTATTGACATGCAATCACCATAGTGCACAATGAAAGATTCCAAGCTACTACCACACTCAAACACCAGGTATAGGGACACACGTCTTTGATAGAAATAGGAAAATGCCCTGGGTTGACCATTTTCAACCACCATATCTCCCACACCCTCACAGTTACCGACAGTTTGCCAATGTTGTGCAGGATACTACCACACACAAACACCAGTGGTTTGCGCTATGTAGTTGTGGCTGAAAAGTGAAATATAGGGACACACACGTCTTTTGTCGAAATTTAAAAGTGCCTCAAACTGACCACTTTCAACCACGATATCTCCCACATACTCATAGCTATTGACATGCAACCATCCACAGTATCATATTAGCCACATAGCAAGAGTTACCAAATGCTACAGGTCCCATGCATTCTGGTGGCCCCACACCTATTGGGGAAGGGAAGGGGTGTTGCCGTACCACCTAGAATTCTCTGGGGCTTCCACTGCCCCGGAGGGCGAAAACAAAGGGCCCCTTCTTCACATTTGCTACAGGCTCCGTACTGTTTAAATCTCGCTCTGAACCACCACAGTGCACAATGGGAAACTCGATGCTACAACCACACACAAACATCCCAGATCAACCACTTTCAACCATCATATCTCCCACACCCTTATAGCTACTGGAATTCGACCAACGTTGTGCACGATGTAAAACTCCACGCTACTACCACACACAAACAGCAGTGGTCTGCGCTCGTTAGTGATGGCTGTAGAGTGAAATATAGGGATACACAAGTCTATTTTTATATATATAAGATTTAGAGACGAGAGATATGGGAAGAGAATTATATGTGCACACACAGAGATACACTACAGCTTGCTTTATGTATTTATAATAATAATATTCCATTTTGTTTAGCAGTTCGTTAGTAAGGGAGCTATGATAGAATTCAAAACATAATTAAAAGGATTTATACTTTGTCAACAACAAGGTAAATGTGGCAGTATACTATGGTAGCAACTTTCTGTAAATATTCATAATGAGCATAATACAACAGTTTAATATATCTATAACCATTCAGAAGGGGGCTTATTCCATATAATTTACTCAATAAATAATTTTTCTTAACAGTAAAGCATATTTTAACTTGATTTTAAAACATTTTTGTAAAAGATGTAAGTTTCAAGTAAGGTGGTTTTTCAGTAGTAATGGATTTTGCTGCATTTATTTCCACTAAAAAGTTAAATATGACTCACATTTTAAGGTGATTTTGTATACTTTATAAAAATTTTAGTTTAAAAGATATTTCTATTTTTAGTGATGTTATGCCATGCGCACAGAGGAGCCAAAGTGCAAAATTTGAAATTATTAATTGATGCAAAGAGCTACATTAGATTTTGATCACAGTTTGTTTTCAACATTGGGAGGAACACCTCGATTGTAAATTTGAGTAATTAAATAAATTTTAAATATGCTTTTTTGTTATTTAAAGAAAATAAAAATTTGTAATAAAATTGATAGAAGAATGGAAATAAGTTTAAGAAATAAAGAAAATCACAAGGATTAAGAACATGCTTTCAGTTTTATAAAAAGTTTAAGAAATTTCGAGCAGAGAGTGGAATTTTCTAGGTTTAATCATCAAGGTATTATCTACTCTTGGCGCCTTAACGCTTACGTCATGAATATAAATTAAAATTTGAACAGATGTACAGTACAGCCAACCAGTTGCATCGATAATTCTAATAGTCTTTACCGGTTTCGACCAACATAAGCTGGTCTTCTTCAGAAGCACCTACTATCATGCTAGTGGGCGGAGATGAACATGTGCTTGTACCAAGCACACTGCGTCAACTGATAAAGGAGATGATAGATATTAAACATTGAAGTTATGGGCTGACGTCATGCTCCTCAGTTTGTCTATAAAAGTCAGCCATCTTATAGGCAGATTTTCATCAAATTTTAACAAGTTGAGCCCTTGGTCAGTCGGGTGGGCATTTTCCACCATGCGGTGAGCCATTGGCAAAGAACGTTTTGGACTTATAAAAATTCTCATGCCATGCAACAGTAATGAAGGTTGGACATTCATAAGTGAACTATGCTAAATTAACAGGCTTCAATAAGATTTTCAGGACATTTTCATTCGCTCTGTTGGGTGGGAGTGATGAAACAAATTGTAAGAGTGTGTCCTCGAGTGATGTGACTTCGTCTATCTGCTATCTTCATCAAGAACATATTTGTATGATGCCTTGTTGTTAGTTCTAATACTGATAGCAGTCAGCATGCCATAAACTTTTCAGAATATATTTGAGTTTTTATTGGAAGTGAATTTCTTTCATTTCAAAAGTGTACCCTGCTATCCTGTTAGCTATTACATGTTAATATAATAGCTTGGCAATTGATTGACTTTTTAGTGAAGCATGCATCTCACGAATCCGATTTTTATGCACCGACAGTATCAGTAATGGTCACAGTTCATAACAGTCTGTATAATCAATCCACAATACAGAGCATGTTATGACAAATTAATTACAGAAGCTTGTGCTGATTATGAACTTGTTCACTGACAGCTAAAAATGGAGTACTACCTACACTAGACAATTATGTTAGTACGCAGTTTTCAGGTAAAATAGTAGATCTACAAATTAGCAGTATGAAAATGATGACCTTTACAGAAATATTTACCTTTAGCTAACAATACAGGGTTTGCCCCCTGAGTTACAATTGCTATTCTTGTTCTTTTCTTATTGAGCTTGGGAAGCTGAGTAATTTTCAGAGCAATTTCTCTCAAATCATCAGTTCCAAATTTCTGTGACTGTCCAAATGCAGCTGCTTCCTGAAAATTACATTTAAATGGAATAACGTTCATAGGAAATTAGTGTACTTTTTCACAATGAAATTGATTTGCTATTGTTATTAATTTAATGTAACACTTTATCGTCAAACACAGACCGTAATCTACTACAATTTATACTGACATTTGTTTGTAATTTAAGTTGTAGATGATAGTGAACAAAACACTGAAAATAATTCAAAGAAGGCAATTAGAATGGATTTATATAAAACAGCTGTGAGTAGTTCGGATGCACAGCATTTAGGTGGCCGTTCCTGACTGAACGAAGAAGACAAAAGAAATTACTGGTTAACAAACAATAATTTTTATATAAGTTACAGTTATTAACCACTTACTTATCCTTCTGCTCTGTGTCCAGCTGTATCTCTGCAGTTGTGATTAAACTAGGTTGTATGTAAATTGGATAAATACTGATATGCCTCTGTGATGCCTTCTTCGTAATATTTAAACTTCACAATTGAAGATATATAATTATAACAACCAATTGCTTTATACAAACTACAAAACTTTCCTGAACTCAACAGTTATAAATTTATGATTCTAACAAATTTCCACTGAGCGTAGAAGAAAATGAAAAAACCCTGTATTGACAGGAACAAAATTAACACTATACTTACACATTCATTACCAAAAAGAATGTCAATGTAAGGCATGGCATCCATTAATGGTTTGCTATAAAACTGCGATATAAATGGAGCACTCAGATTCATCATAAAAACAGCATCTTTCTGTAGTGCATGAGCAGCAACTTCAATAATAGATGGAGGACTGACTGTGAGGAAAAAACCCTAGAAAAGTAAAATAAGAACAATTAAGTAAGATTTAAAAAAAAAAGATAAAAAAATGTAAAAATTTGATACTGTACTTAATTGAGAGGGACAAAACTATCAATTATAATTACTTCTGCACACATAGAAGCTTATTAGAATGTGGCGTAGATTACTTAATTTTACATTGGAAGATGTATAGTAGGGAATACACATGAAATTCAAATTTACATCTAGTATTTTTATTTGGAAACTTTATTGTTGTAGAATTACCGCTACAACTGTTTTTCATATTTATTCTATTTTTATTTATTGATTTTAATTAATCAAAAGTGTTAAAAATACAAGGAAAATGTACCTTCGCAAAACGCAACATTATTGGTCAAATCGAATCATGACGATCAAGTACACGATCATATTGTAAACAAAGGCGTAGTTGCTGGGTGGTTTAATAGCTCTGCGAATGGGTGTAAGTTTATCTTAACATATCAGCATAATTCGTGAGATATTGTATTCTTGCTACAATACGCACACAACAAATAATGACTGAAAGCGGTTTTCTGAAAGCACAGTCGGATAATCTTCCAAAAATTGAGTTCACGATGACAACCTATTTTGCATCAAATCCGAATTTTACGGCCACTGAGTTCAGAGGAGTGAAAGCTGCAAGGTAATGAACTAATAGATATTTGAATTATTTTTTTTTTACCTTTATAATAAGTTGGATTGAAAATACAATTAACATTAACTTTCCACGAAAGATTTAAATCCTCTTTGGATTTTACACCTCGCGGAAAATGGCAGCACTATCGTATTGTTGTGGTTAGGTTAGTGGGCAGCAAATTTAATGAATCAATGAAAGCAGATAGAAGAAAAATAAAATTTGAATATGAGAAACTGCTTACAATGAGCTGTAAATTTCAATCCTGCACTTATTGATCATGTAACAGCAGGAATTTTTTAAGTCTAGCAATGACTTTATACACAGAAATAAACATCAATTCTTATGTATTTTGATTTTACTCATAATTCTATCAACTTTAAATAGCCTTTATTTTATGGAGTGATATCATGCTACACTTACATCCATCCACAGCACAATATCCTTTACTTGTATTTGTTCGTACACATAAAAAGCTACTAATCTTTGTACAAGTATTTATTCTACTCTCCCTACTCCACGATAACATCACTTTTAGTCACCATTTTCCTGTTTACTTGATGTCACATGCCTCCAAAACTTGCAAATAAACAAACTGACTAGCCTTATTTAGCAGAAAGTTGTGATCATTAATGCATTTGCTTAGGTGATTACAGAAAGCAGTCTAAATGGAAATCAGGAAGGCTATCGTGATGTTCATGGGATTTGAATGTGTGCTTCTCAGGCTTCTCTATGTTTAATATCATGGTGTCTTAATACCTACCCTCAGGCTGTTAGTATAATGGTGTATATCAAAACATATGAAAATAAGGAAATCTAATTAATCACTTATGAAAACATAGTCTCCTATAATGGGCCTGATGGATCATGCAGTAGATGGGCAGACCATATAATATTGGGGGACTCTTCTGGATGCCCAGACAGGAGGAAAACCTCTCACCTTTATCAGGGATTTAAATATCTTCCATTCCATTTTCCCATTCATCCAGACCACAGACAGCAACTCAACCAACTGAACTGCACCATCGCAAAAAAGAGAAATTATAATAATCAAAATCAGGAAAATCGAGAGATGATATATAATTTCAGGAACAAATGTTGTCACTTGGACAACTAAGCACACCCAATCAGCAGGGCTGGCATTAGGGAGAGAGGGGGTAAGCTGGGCTGGGGTGCCTAGATAAATAGAAATCAAATCAAGTTTTAAAATCTGTAACTATCATTTTGAACATTTTTGCAATAAAATCTTTTGACTTTATACATAAAAAAAAGTAAAAAATTTTGTCATGAGGTGGCCTAAGAATGCTAAACCGGGTTCTGAGAATCCAAGCGCCAGTCATTCCTGCCAGTCCTGCAAATATTTTTCTACCATTAAGTTCTTAACTGAGTGCTTTTTATACACATCTACTATTTCATTGAACCCTCTTAATAGTAATTTTAGCTCTAAAAGTCTATAAGAAAGATGAATAAAAATCAGAATGGTCAAATGTTAGCCAAATAAACTGACAGGTATATCTCAGCAATTCTTAGATAACATCTTCAAAAACAAAGCTCAAACATCACTTATTGTTATATAAATTCTTAGCAAAATCAGATTGGTGTACTATAATTAAATAAATACATTACACCAGATAATAGCGACAGTAAAAATAAAGGACAGGGAAAGAAAACCCATAACTCCCCGCAGACAAAGGCAGGAGGCTGATAATGATCAAATACACACAACCCTTATAACGCTTTGGTATAAACCTTAATCAAGTTTAAAGGTGAGACAAGTGGTAAGAAAATCATAAGAGGGGTGATTGACAAGTAATGATAATTTTTAATTTCTTTCTCAGAAAGTGTTTATTTAATCTTAAATGTTTATTCCACTTGCTCCAAAGAAGTCCAGCTTTGACATTACGCACTTATACCAATGTAGTTTCGAGTTTGAGAAATACTGTTGGAACACTTCTTTAAGTATGGTCCTAACTTCGGTCTGCGATTTCACCTTTATCTCAACTATTGTCCATGAAGTGTTCTTTTGAGGTTGGGGTCTAGGAAAAGTCACAGGGTGCCATGTTTAGAGAATAGGATGGTTGTGTCATCACAACAGTGTTGTGTTCCTCCAAGAATTGTTGAATAAGCAAAGTGGTGCATTGTCGTGGTGCAAAATCCGTGAGTTGTCTCTCCAAAGTTTGGGTCATTTTTCCGGACTGCCTCACAAAAACTGCAAAAAACTTGTAGGTCGTACTCTTTGTTGACTGTATGAGCTCTCTAATCATAATTCTTCTATTAGAAAGTACAATCTGTTAAATTTTTTCCACATTTTCATCACTGATGGACATATTAGAATGCCCAGACTGCATCTTCAATGTCTTTTCGACCTTTCTGAAAACGTTTGTACCATTCATTAATTTGTGGTTTTGATATACAATCGATGCCAAAGGCCTTCTTTAACATACTGAATGCTTCGGGCACATCATTCAATTTTTAATACAAAATTTTACACAAACTCTCTGATCTGACATTTTGCTGTGGAAAAATCACCTACCACAAAGTGTTACTCTTTCATAAGCCAAACACAAACTAATTACTGCAGTTACCCAAAAGTTAACACATATGTTACTGCTTTTGGCGCCAAGACACAAAAAAAGATTCAACTAAATAAACAGGACACAGTGTGTGCTATTTCAAAATTCTCATTACTTTATGATCCTACCTCATATGACCACATAACGACACTTGCCACGTAACTCTCATATCATGTGGATAGTCTCATTATAAACACATCTGATATCACCTGCCATGTCTCAACTTAGTTAAAACATAATTAAGGATTAAACCAAATATAGTATTAAGTGTGTTGTGCTTATTTGTTTGTCACCGCCATCCTACCTTCATCTGTGTTGAAGGATGTGTTTACTTTCCATACCCTTACTTATAAAATTATTACGTCAACTTATAAAGGAGCAATTTAGAATGAGGTGATAAAAAAAAAAAAAAGAGATACCATCAGGTTTTACAGTACAATAAATAGCTTTTAACACTAAATTTTGAAAAATGAGAATACCACTCTGTGCTCAAAATTTATAGTTTTTTTGAATATAAAAGTTTTTCATATACTGTGTCTCAGTTCCTGGAACATTAAGATGACGGTCAGTATGTAAGAAATGACGTGCAAAAATTACGTGTATTCGATGAATAGTGAGCTTGGTGGTTTGTAATACGGTGAAAGAAGAACTGCCTCATTTGTAGCAATTATTTATTTGTTTAGTGTAATAGGTATGTAACAAGATACAAAATATTACGAAACAATTAGGAAAAACTCTTGGATGTGTAAAATATACGTATGACAAACTGTCGTTGACCTTAACTGAACAAAATACACAGAGCATATCCATATCTCTATTATATATGTTGCTGCGATCATAGTGTGTGAGAAAATTTCATGAATAAAATGTTTACACAGGGATGGTACAGCAAAGCAGAAATGTTTCCATAACAGAAAAAAATATCTGCAAAGCTACTTATTGTACAAAAACCAGACAATTTATTGATACCTCTGTGATTTATGATGATGCTATCTATTGATAATGTGCTCAAACCCTGTTGACGCCAGTGAAGCAGTTTATTAATATCTCTGTGATACGTGCTGCTGCTATCTAGTGGCTTGGCTCTGAACTGTCTCGCAGAAGTGACCTTCATAGTCATTACTTTTGCCCTTAAAAATTCATATTCTGAAAAATTTCTTTCTTAATTTATGATGCTAATTAAGACTAAATTAATATCTAATTCATATATTTCGGTTAGGCATCAAGGAAGATAAATCGCTTGTGACAAAAAAAAAAAAAAAAAAAAAAAAAAAAAAAAAAAAAAAAAAAAAAAAAAAAAAAAAAATTGTAGAGGTAGTGATACTTTTGCCCTTCAAAGGTCGAATTCGGAAAATAAATACTATGTGAGCGGAGACCTTAATCTTTAAAATGATACCTCATTTATTGATTTCGGTTAGGGAGGTAAATGATTCTTGACAGTAAAACATGTTATGGAAATAATGATACTTTTCCTCTTTTAAGGTCAAATTCTGAAAAATTACTTTCTTAAAATGCTATGTGATTAAAATGGAGACCTTAATCTTTAAAATGGAGGTAATGGCTTGTGAAAAAAAAACCTTTAGAAATAAGATTTATGATAAAGAGAGTTCCCACAACCAGAAGATGCCAGTGGTTGTCATCACCAGTCGTTGAGTGAGGAAAATCAGTAACTGATGGGAATTCAGTATCAAGCAAATGCAAACCTAGGACTTCAAGATTTGACCACATTGTTCATCTTCTGCTACAAACACAGTAGGTGTTACCATTTGATCAGCAATGGACAATTGTAGAGAACCTATCTAGTAATCTGTTCTTTTACAGTGTTGTAACTATAGTTCTGTGAACTGAGTGCTATCTCATTTCCTAAGTACAGCAGTACGAAATATGAGCCAAACAAATGGTTGTAGCCAGCCAAGGCATTTGAACCCACCATACCCATCCAAACATTCCATACTGCATGAGAGATGAAAGGTATATAGTGGTGTCAGCTTGGGGAATAGACAATGTATAACAATTACCAGTCAAAGTGCCCTTTAGTCCTTGCTAGAACAGTGTTGTTTTATTTCCTCTCATCGCTTTACACCTCGTCGAAGTCATTGGAGGTGAGAAAGATTGGGGACTAGGAATGAGAAGCAATTCGGCAAGGAAGCATCCCAGCATTTGCCTGGAGTGATTTGGGGAAACCATGTAAAATCCAAATCTGGATGCCTGGATGGGGATTCAAACCCTTAATCTCCCGAATGTGTTCGGTAAGAATAGTGTAGATCTTCCTTCTATTTCATAAGTGGCCCACTGTAATGCAAAAAGACTGTCAGTTAAGTCATGTGTTTCCCCCTCCCCCTCGCCAGGTTTTATTCTTCCCATGTGAAGTCTGGGAGGCAGGCTGCTATAGGGTCAGATGGACCTTTATCAGCTGATCTCTCCTAATGGGATGGAATGGCCTTTAAAAGGAACACCCAGTATTCACCTAGAGGGACTGTGGTAACCCAGTCAAGATGGTCGGATGGGGGTTTGAACTCCCACCCTCCAAAATCACAGACTGTAAGCAATATTAATATATTTTTCTGGGGTACGACGTGTAGATAACCTCCTCGTGGTGTACCCTGGACAACGGACTGCTGATGCAGGACGGCTGATAATCTACACAATAGGCGACCGAACTAGATCCCGTATCTCTCACGGTCACACAAAGCAACATCAGAAGATGAAAAATCTGAAGATGAAATTGAACAACGGCACTTGTCAGAGCCAACTGACCAGAACGTTTGGACACAGCGCTCAGATTCTTCAAATAAATGCAGAAGGATTAACAATTGCTAAATGTGAATACCTTAGCAAACTAGCTACTGACCTCAAAATCGACATCTTAGCTGTTCAAGAGACCCACATGACTGAAAAAGATTTGGAAAGCAGGGGCAAGATTGCAGGATACAGAATGATATCGAGAATTCCCTCTCCTATACACGGATCAGCCATGTATGCCAAAAGTAACATTTGCAACATCTCGGAAGTGAGGTGTCAAAAAGTCAATGAAGTGGAAATAATTACTGCCAAACTCAACAATTTAACTGTTGCATCAGTTTACAAACCACCTCTTTCCAACTGGCCAACTCCACCACTGCCCTCACTACCAAAACCTTGCATATATGTAGGAGACTTTAACAGCCGACATACATCCTGGGGTTACCCAAATTCTGATGAAAACGGTGAGAAACTCACTGTGTGGTGCGAAAGTCAAGACCTGTATCTCAGCTATGATGCTAAAGAAAAGAAAACATTCCACTCTGCTAGATGGCAATCTGACACCAATCCTGATCTGGTCTTTGTTTCCACAGATGAAAGAAAACCTTTAGACCACACAAGGAAAGTCCTTCAGCATTTTCCCAGAAGCCAACACAGGCCCACACTAATCAGTGTTGGTATCACAATACCTGTTATCAGATCAATTCATAAACCAAGATGGAATTTAAAGAGGGCAAACTGGGACAATTATAGCTCCGAGGTAGATAATAACCTGCGATGGATACCCCCAAAAGTGAAAAACTACAAGAGATTTGTAGGTATTGTTATTGCTGCAGCTAAACGAAACATCCCTCGAGGGTACAGGAAACAATACATTCCATGCTGGGACAAATCTACGCAAACTTTATATGAAAATTTTCAAAAAACTGGTGACCCTGAAACAGGAAAAAGAATATTAGAAAAACTGAATGAAGGGAGGAAACAGAAATGGAAAGAGCTAACTTCTCAAATGAGCTTTACTCACTCCAGTAGAAATGCATGGACTCTCCTTAGAAAACTGGGTGCAGCCTCAAACATGTGCAAAGAGGAGCCAGGAATTACACCAGCTGAAATGGCATTGCACATAAAAACAAGAGCTGACAAAGTCCCAATAGATCCTGCCATGAAGAAACAGATGGAGAAAGAGATGATTGAAATGGATAACAACCTTAGAAATAATCCTATCCTTTCTAATCCATTTAGTCATGAAGAAGTTGAGAAAGCCATCAAAATGCTAAAAATGAGGAAGGCTGCAGGGTTAGATGGCATTTTCCCAGAATTCATAAGATATCTCGGCAAGCAGGGAAGAACTTGGCTCAAGAACTTCTTCAGTGATATCCTGGACACTGGGATAGTCCCCCCAGAATTTAAGATGGCTCACACCTTGACGATCCTCAAACCAGGCAAACCAGCAGATGATGCTTCAAGCTATCGACCTATTGCTCTACTCAGTGTTTGCTATAAGCTTCTAGAACGCCTCATCCTTAACCGCATACAAGGAATAATAAATATCATAACACCAACATATCAGGCAGGTTTCAGACTAAAACGGAGCTGTTGTGAGCAAGTATTAGCACTGACATCATACATTGAGGCTGGATTTCAGAAGAAGTTAAAAACATCAGTAGCCTTTGTCGATCTAACAGCGGCATATGATACAGTTTGGCTGGATGGACTGCTACTTAAACTTAAAAAACATATACCCTGCAGGAAACTAACATCACTCCTGAGGAATATGCTGACCAACAGATATTTTAAGGTCACCGTCGGACATAAGACAAGTAAGTCATTTACAATAAAAAATGGATTACCTCAAGGGTCAGTACTAGCTCCATTGCTCTTCAACTTGTACACCAGTGACATGCCAGAAACAACCGGCAATAAATTCTGCTACGCTGACGACTTAGCTATCGCCGTCCAAACTGCCACATTAGAGGAAGGTGAGAGCATTCTCTCTAACGACTTAGAAACCTTGAACACATATTATAGAAAGTGGAGACTTTGTCCGAACCCAATGAAAACAGAAGTATGCGCATTCCACTTGAGCAATAGAATAGCACATCAGCAGCTCAAAGTGAACTTCTGCCACCAGAGGGTGAAACATAATTTCCATCCTAAGTATCTTGGCATCACCTTAGACCGCTCCTTAACATTCAAAAAACACCTCGAAAACACAAGTCAGAAACTGAAAACACGAAACAACATCATGAAGAAGCTAGCTGGTACTTCATGGGGAGCTGATGCGAACACACTACGAACAACCGCTCTCACCATGGTTTACCCTGTTGCTGAGTACTGTGCTCCAGTGTGGCAACGTAGTACTCATACTAGAAAAATCGACGTCCACCTGAATGAGTGTATGAGAGTAATAACTGGCACCCTAAAATCCACCCCAGTCCCCTGGTTGCACCTGATCAGCAAAATACCACCTCCAGAGATAAGACGCCAAGAAGCAACGGCACGTGAGTGGATAAAACTACACCATCCTGATCATCCACAGGATCTCCCAATCCACGAGGTTCTAAATAACTTACCACCCACTCGTCTTAAATCAAGAAATCCGGTATGGCAAGATGTATTTGACTTTGATGTCATGGAAAAATGGCGACAAAGCTGGAACTCCACATCTGTAAAACATTCAGATATTAAAGATCCCACAACTGGACTTCCAGGATTCCATCTAAATAGAGACCAGTGGGTCAAACTAAATCGCCTAAGAACAGGCCATGCGAAATGCAACGCCATGCTGTATAAGTGGGGTCTTCAGGATTCTCCTGCATGTGACTGCGGTGCTCCTTCCCAGAGTGTGGAGCATATTATCAGGGAATGCCCTCTACGGAAGTATGATGGACCATATGAAGATGTTTTTGGAGCTACAAGTTCCTTCTTAGAATGGCTGGAAGAATTAGACATCAGCTTGTGAACGCTACCAACGTTCTTGTCATTGTATATATTTATTATTGTATTAGTTGCTTGCCATACGACAAATAAAATAATAAATAAATATATTTTTCTCGGGCTTCCAGCCGTGTTAAGATGTTATATTTGCGGGACGTTTCGAAGGCGTCCATCTCTGCCTTCATTCTCAACCAAATGTCAATAATTAACTGTTTGTTTATTCAGCCGCTGCTACGGAAACGGTGGAAGACAAAAACCAACACAACGTGATTACGTCATCCGCTCTTCTGCTCGTTACCGACGCGAAACTGTTTCAGCATTTTAATCGCCGGGTTCCAGGCCGCACTGAGTTGATAACCAGTGTCCCTGTTGACTAATAAATCAGTTAATCTTATTTCTACAGCCTCTGTAATAACGCTGGCCCAAAAATCTTTGACCCGGGCTAAAATGGTTGTTTTTTCAAATTCAAAAGTGTGACCCTCTTGCACACTATGTTCGGCCACCGCAGATTTTTCTTCTTGCCCTAGACGAACATTTCTGGCGTGCTCTCCACCCGATGGTTTTCATAGAGACAATGTGGTAGTGGGTTAGGGTTATAAGAGGTAAGAGTGAGTTATCAATAAAACATGGAAAACAGCAGATGCAGCCAGAGGAGGGCACTCTGCAATGGTAGATGGTTGAACTAGCCACAGAACTGAATCAGGCATGGAGACAATCCAATGTCAACAGTAAGCAGCAGTTAGAAAAACTATGTGTGTGGCGATAATGTACACCATGTTGCGTATTTAGAGCAGCCTATTGAAATAGAGAGTATAAATAAAACAATGGCAAGTATAAATCTGTTAATAATTAAGTAAGGGAGGGGAAGTAGCTATCAAATTGTGACAGCAATTAAGTTACAGTTCGTGCCATTGAAAAGCATCAGAATGTATTATTGTGGCAAAGGCTCATTCCCAGGTAGGTCTGTTTCTTGTAGCAGAGACAGGAACAAGATAGCCATAAGAGGCAGAGAGATTGGCCGGCGATTAGACATTCTGTGCTCAACAGTATAAAGCCTGAAAAGATGTAGTCACTTACGAGGTGTGATAAAAAAGTAAAGAGAATTTTTAATAGTCCCTTTGATATTATGCTCTTATGCCAACATAGTTTCCACTTTGAGAAAAAATTGTTGGAACGCTTCTTTAAGTATGGTCTTGAACTAGGTCTGCAATTTTGCCTTTATCTCATCTATTGCTTAAAAAAATTTTGTCCTTTGAGTGTCCTTTTGAATCTGGGAAATAGGAAAAAGTCACAGGGCGCCATGTTCTGCCATCACAGCAATGTTGAGTTTCACCAGGAACCATTGGATAAGCAAAGCTGTTTACGGTGGTACGCTGTTGTGGAGTATAATCCACGAGTTCTCTCTCAAAAGTTTGGGTAGTTTTTTTTCCGGATTGCCTCACACAAACTGCACAAAACTTGTAAAGTTACTACTTGTTAAATGTACGAGCCCTCTAATGGTAATTATGCTATTAGCAAGCACAATCTGTTTATTTTATTTTTTTTCCACTTTTTCATCACTGATGCCCAGACCTGGCATCACCTTCAATATTTTCTCGACCTCGCTGAAAGCATTTGTATCATTCAGAATCTTGTGGTTGTGACACAGTATCTTCACCAAAGGCTTTCTTTAACATTTTTGAGTGCTTTGATGCATGTAATCCGATTTTTAACACACAAATTCGTATGAATTCTCTGGTCTGAAATTTTGCCACACGAAAAATCGCTGAACACACTAATGTACAGCTTGTTCATTTTCTTGTGAAACACAAACTAAATGCTGCAGCTACACAAAAATTAACATGTATATTATTACTGCCAGTGCTATCAACACACAAATAAAGAATCAATTCGATAAAAAGCTACATTGTACAGAATTTCAAAATTCTCATTACTTTTTGATCACACCTCATATGTATCTAATATACCATAATATTTGTGGGTAGTTTATCTTGCAGAAGAATAGATAACACAAAAGTGTCATAGTTCTGGAGAATCAGAGAAATCAGTAGATGCGGGATGAAAAAACCACAAGTTCAGAAAAGTGCCCAAAGTAAATTGCAGAGATGTCAGGATAAAACACCCAATGTGCAGCAATATACATTTTAATAAGAGGTAACTGCTTGTGTGTGCAGTCTGCCCCAAGGCCCATGGGTAGGATTTCTTCACAAGAAGGAGACAAGAAAATGTAGATGAAACTAATATGCAAAAGACGGGGAGCTGCAATTGGAAATAACAGGTAGCTCTTGGAAAAGATGGATATGAAAAGTAGAGGGCATGTAAGACTTTTAAAAACAATAGGTAAGCTAAAAACAAAACAACAGTACAGAAACTGGATGTAAGATGTCAGAAAATAAAAAATAGCAATGTTAGAAACAAAGTCAAAACATTAATGTTCAAGTAAATTAATGGCAATCTTTTAATTATGAATAGTTGCAAGTACAGCAGTAAGTAGTTTATCATAAAGGTAGCGACAACCAATACTAATTGAGCACAGAAAGAAAACTATCATACAAAGTGTAAAAACAGGTTGGGGACATAGAAAATTAAGTATGAGCGACTTAGAATAGCACAATAAATTATGGTGGTGGAAGACCTAGTTGGGTGTTAAAAATGGTAAGTTATACCAAATAAGAGTAAGAACAACGTATCACAGAAAAAAGTGAGAATAGCAGAAATTCTACAGTGTACATTAAAACGGTTGTAATTTTAAGAAGTAAAGGTATGGTTATTTAATTTGTAAAGAGGGAAAGATTGTTCAGACATCAGACATAGATATTACGGTAATTATTACATATTAACAAAGAAGTATGGGCATCAAAATGTAAGAATAACAGAAATTGGGAATTAGTTACAGAAAGGGAAAATACAATAAACCCCATGCCAAGAGGCCATGACAACATTATGGAGGTAATTGTTAATTTGAAAGGATGGTGCAGTATTAGTAGTGATAGAGCCAAAATACATTTACTTAAGGAGAAATATTTTTTAGTATTTGAAAACTGCTTAAGTTGTTGGAATGTTAAAGGTTGATGTCAGGAGTAGATGGCATACTGGTATCTTAATGTTGTTGGGTTACAGATGGACAATAACGAAAACAGTTTACTTGTTGTGCTGATCAAGTGTGCCGCTATCTGATGAAATAAGATTGTAAATGTGTAATGTAGTAGAGTACGTTTGACATGCATCAGATACAGCAGTTTGTAATTAACCTGTGATGTGTTATGGGGTCACACATGTGTTAATCATACTTTTGACTACGTGCGTAATGCAATCTGGTATTAACAGTTTAACTGGGTGATGAAGGTAATTTTGGAACAGCAACGTTCTTTGATAATACTGATGTAGAGGCAACTCTGGCTGAATGAGCATAATTAATTAAGCATTAATAATAAGTAACGAGAAGGAATAATATTGTTGAACTAAGACATGATTAGACAAAGTCTGTCTTTGGTAGTTAGTAATATGAGTATGTTAACCTGAGGTAATACCAGCAAATCGAATTTCACTCAAAAAAAGTGTTACTGCCTTTAGCAAATATGGTATGAAGGTGCATAAAAGTTACAATGAAAAGTAACTACAATATTTGATGAAAGTTGATTTTAATTGATCCAGTAATTGATTTAACTGGAAAATTTTGCATTCGGCACCTCAGTATTAAATGGTCTTTTGTACACGTAAAAAATAAATAATAATAAAAAATAAATAAATACAAATGATAGATGGATAGTAGCAAATGTCAAGAAAACAAATGCATATGATAGATAATATCTATAACTAAACTGTTTTTAGAAAGCTTAATTTACTAATAGAGCATAAATGGGATCATAAAATAAGTTTTTTGAGTTACTCAAACATTACAAACAATTTGGTTTTATCTTATTGGCATGGGCATGTAATATCCTTCATTTATAATACGCTTATCTATGGTTGCAGCAGAACATGAAAATCTAACTGACAAACATTGATACCTATTATTAGTAACAATATGAGCTAAAGAAGATTTTTACCCTGTGAATTAGTGGAAACATTTTTTAAGTTTATTTATTAATTTTTAATTGCGATCGAACTAACACTCCGGTGGCAATTCCCCAAGTCATCCATGTACCCCTTTTTTATATACATATTTTTAAAAATTTTCTTTTATAATTGGAATATTAAATTCCTCCCCCAGGAATAAGTATTACTGTCAGCAACTAAGCTTGAGAAGATAATGTAAGACTGTACTGATTTGTTACCAATGTAACCAGTGTGTTACTCTGATAACCATGGTAATATAATGCAATCATATGAAATGTTCTAAACAAAAAACAAATTGTATTCTGTTTGATAAGTGGAAAGAGTTAATTTTCCTGTAAGTAAGAAGGAATAGGCTTTTCGATCAGAGTACTAATAGTGATGGCACTGTAAGAAGAAGAAAGCTATTAAGGTTATCAGCTCCTTTCTTTGTTTATCAACAGGCCACACCACTGCCAAAGAAACCTATTGCTTATGTTAAACCAATGCATTTGATAAATACTGGCATATATCCACACTATATTATTAGGAAATATGTACTGCACTGTAGTATTAGGATTTCAAGAGGGAAACTAGAAGAAAATCAGTAATTACATCTGACTAAACTTTAAGGGGGGTAGGACGTTAAACGGGCCGACTTAGAGCAGGAGAAGCACCACAGGACATTTTAATCTCCATTGTCTATACTTTTACAAATAAATTCATAAAAATTTGTCAGCATGGCCATGAAGTATTCAGGATTCACACTAATAGCAGTGTACATTCAAACACATAACAAAACCATTTTTTTTACATGTGAAATTCCACCATTTTTCACTTATTATCGGTTGCATTAATTGCTATAGGTACACTTTTCTTCATAAGTAAGAGAGATTTTTAAATGAATTTTGCACAGCATACAAACCATGCCTACAGTTGTATGAAACTCTAGAATTTACTTAATTTATGAAAAAATGAATGAGCTATTACATTTTAAACTTCATCTTTAGAAAAAGCTAAAATTTTATAGTTAATTATCTCAATTTTTAATGGAATTGGAAAATTCTAGAGTTTTGTATTAAGGAGATTGTGTTTAATAAGCATACCAAGTTTGAAGGTAATAGGATGTTTATTTTGGATGCTACATGTACCTAAGTACAGGAATATGTGTTTTGCGGAAAATGGCCGTTAAAGTTTCTGCTTGTATGACAGAAGAATGCTGTGCAAAGGGGCTGGCGCGTCACCTTCATACACTTAAGATCAAATTACGTACCTCATAATCCCTCAAATATAAATGTTTTATACATCAAATTATTCAGGAAGATGTGTGCTACAAAATAGGCATATTTCTGAAAAATCGATTTTTTAAAATTTTTTTTCGTCCTACCCCCTTTAACATATTACGGATGGATGTCTTTGGAGCATATTAAATACTGCCCTAAATCAGTATGGTTTTTGTGAATGGTACAGGGATGATTGCTGCTATTCATGCCACATGTCTTCTGATGAAAAGGCACTTTGGATCTCAAAATAGCTTTCTTGGATCATAAAAAGGCCTTTGATAATGTACCTCCTGACCCAATATGGTACACACATAAGACACCATGAGATACCTGAAGTATATGTTAAATGGATCCAGTTTCTTTATCAAAACATCATCAGCTGTATCTGATGTGCTGTAGGAAATTCCACAACTTTTGTCATTGTAGTTGCTGCTCAGCAAGGATCGGCTTTGTACATACTACTGTTTGTTCTCTCTATTGACGCCATTGCTGCAGAACTACTTACTACACCCCCTTGGAAATTGCACTATGTCATGGTCACCTGCAATTCTTGTCAGAATTAAAACAACAAATCCAACATTACAAAACTTCCCTGGACAAACACTGCAACTTACTGTAAGGAAGTAACCTGAGTGTGTAGAGTTCCAAGTGATATGTCTGTTAACATTCATGGCATTGAACTTTATATGTTATCAGAATTCAATCTGGGAACACTAATCTGTTTGGATAGTCAGACACTTCTGGACATCTGAAAAAAAGTCAACAATGCCTTGATGAGGTGATGTCAGGTCAGAGGAATTCTTTTCAACTGGAAGGTGCCATAATACCCTACATTAAGGATTTTTGACTAGTGGCTCTGTATGGAATATTGGCCAGTCATGAAAATACAAACAACAGCTGCAAGCCATTGAATTGATTATGACTAGTGGCTCTGTATGGAATATTGGCCAGTCATGAAAAGACAAACAACAGCTGCAAGCCATTGAATTGATTATGACTAGTGGCTCTGTATGGAATATTGGCCAGTCATGAAAATACAAACAACAGCTGCAAGCCATTGAATTGATTATGACTAGTGGCTCTGTATGGAATATTGGCCAGTCATGAAAATACAAACAACAGCTGCAAGTCATTGAATTGATTATGACTAGTGGCTCTGTATGGAATATTGGCCAGTCATGAAAAGACAAACAACAGCTGCAAGCCATTGAATTGAAGACGATTTGCTGGCCACAGGGTCTTACTAAATTGGACCATATCCGGAATGACAACGTTCGGGTGGCAAGTGGTGTGGATCCAATCCCTGAAAAAACAGAAGACAGTAGTATGCGATGGTACGGCATGTACTACACAGCAACACCTCCAGTTGTGAAAACTGAATTTGATGTAAGTCCTGAGGGCTGAAGACCAAGAAGGGTAACCAAGGAAGTGTTGGCTGGATACCTTGCGGGAGGAAATGCTACTATTGAATGCCTTATCTGAAGATGCACATGACTGGCTTAAATAGAAAAAGGAGTCCAGTAAAGCAGACGCTGCAATGTGGGATAAATCTTAGGACAAAGAAGAAAAACTAGTATTAAAATATCAGTGCTGTCTGAGAACCACAGGAAGGTCAGTACCACCAGTTGGCAACAATCTGCATCTACACATTAAGCTACGTTTGGCAATTATCTCTCAGATGTTTGAGAAACAAAATTTATATTATATTGTGTCCGTTTATGTAAGTGTATTAGTGTGAAGGCACTATAAATACAAGCATTTTATTGTAACATCAGTATAAAGAAGAAGAAAACTATTTTTTATACATACAAAAAATATGCCAAATGGTTAACATAAAATTTGTATTTTAGTTTTATGCAGTGAACTGTAAGGCATTAAACAGAGTTATGCACACTAGATGTGAGAATCTCAAAAACTTGGCAGCACCCCTGTGGGAATTTAATGTACCCAACATTGTATTGAACTGATTCTGCATGATGACTGTATCATAGAAATGAAAATTGATTATGGGCAACTGTATAGAACCATAAGGTCCGACGTATTGCTGTGGCATAGTTATAATTCTACAACAAACTTTGTAAAGGCAACAGATACAAGCACTTTTAAGTGTACAAAAATTTTCTCGAGCATTAGCGAATGTTTTAGTTATGGAGTAGCATGTCATCATCTGTGTCTCAGTTTCTGGAATCATTGGCCAATTGTGAGGTATAGAATTAGTAAGTTGGTCAGCCTGGGACGAATCCAGGATTTTAAGGCTTGATTGCACTGCTCACCATCTGCCATAAACACTGTAAGCAGTACCACTGGGATTTTATGGTCTGTAGACCATTTTCCAATAACTGTCTAGCAATCTGTTTTTCTGTGTTGTAAATATACTTTCTGATATAGGAAAAAGTCCCAAAAAGTGCTATGATGCAAGCAGGTGGTTGCTCCTGATTGAGTAGACACATGCCATTCAACATTCGAACCCACCCTACCCATCAAAACATCCCATACTGCTCAGGGGATGATGAATATAACCTCTGCTTCTAGCATACTGTCTCTGGATGTTATCTCAAGCGCACCTGGCACTTGTCTAGAACCAATCCTTTCACCATACTGGCTTTGGTTATAATT
>JARYHS010015486.1:0-10129 GCA_031002005.1 Vandiemenella viatica
TCTTAATGTGTTTTCAGGTGAGCAGCTAAGTTAATGAATTCACTATTGCCATCTCGGCAAAAGTGAATTTGCGCGCTGAAATATCGTGTGAAAATACTTTTTTAACTTGGCTAGTCATCTGAGAATATTGTATTAATTCTGAACACTGAGAAAACTTTGTTCTTATGATCAGAGTATTGTCTCTGGAGTACAGTCCAGAATGGCCAGCAGAATTGGGTTACAAAACTTTGGCCAGACCATTGATTGAATATGGTGGTGTAGTTTGTCACCCACATTTTCAAATACAGGAGTTGGAGGGTGTGCAAAGAATAGCAGCTAGATTTGTTTGTGAAAATTAATGCAGGACACAGTCCATAACTGATGTGATAAAGAAACTGTATTTGGAGTCATTGGAGCAAAGGAGGGTGAAGAGAGTGATTGGAATGCATAGGCCATAAGTTGGTGCTGAGCTTGGAGGGATATTGGTCAATGAATAGGGCATGGAAGGGGAAAGATGACTATGATCACAAGCTGGCTCTTGATTTCCTGCCTAAGGGAGTGAGAAAATTTTCTTTAACCAGTAAGGGTGTTAGGGTTTTGAACAAATTACCAAGTGAAGTGATGAATAATTTATCAAAAATGCTTAAGGAATTTAAAATTAAAATTTCCAATTCAGAAAAGTAAATGGGGGAGAAATTTAACACTTTAATTATAGAAGATAATTTTTAGAAAATAATAATAATAAAAAGGGGGAATCAGATGACTGGGGGAATTGCCACAGGAGTGTTAGCTCCATCGCAATTACTGTTGTTATAATAAAAATAGACTGGACAAATGCTGAAAGAAAGCACAAGCCGACAAATGTAAGTATTACTGTACCATTATTCCAACATCAAATGCTTCAAAATTACTGACCAGAATAATATACAGAAGGATGGAAAGGGTAGTAGAAAAGATAGTAGGTGAAGATCAGTTTAGGTTTAGGAAAAATCACGGTACAAGGGAAGCAATGCTGTCTTTAAGATTAATACTTGAAGGGCGGATCAAGAAAAACAAAGATACTTTTATGGCATTTGTTGATATAGAAAAAGCTTTTGATAATGTTAGGTGGAACAAGATGTTCAAAATTTTAAAGAAGACATGTCTAAAGTATCAAGATAGAAGAATACTCTATAAACTATATAAGAATCAAGTGGCTATAATAAAAGTAGAGAATCACGAGAGACATGCATCAGTTAAAAAGGGTGTGAGACAAGGTTGTAGTCTATCCCCGTTAATATTCAACCTGTATGTAGAAGAAGCAACGAAGAAAGTCAAAGACAAATTTCCATGTGGCATAAGTTTTCAAGGAGAAAAAATCAGTATGCTACGATTTACTGATGACATTGACTTGTTAGCATAGAGGGCTGAGGATATTGAGAAGTTACTGAATGGCATGAACTAAATACTGAAGGAAGATTTTGGACTGAATATAAATCAGAGCAAGAAAAAAGTAGCAGAAATGATACCAATACTAGCAGATTAAATATAAAAATAGGATTGGATGCTATAGGAGAAGTAAGTGAATTCTGTTACATGGGACGCAAAACTACAACTGATGGCCGAAGCAGGAATGATGTTAAAAGCAGAATAGCACTATCGAAAAGAGCTTTCATGAAAAAGAGAAACATTTTAGTTTCAGATATTAATCTAGGAATTGGAAAGAACTTTTTAAAACTCTATGTGTGTAGCACAGCACTTTACGGTAGTGAAACATGGACTTTAGGAATACTAGAAAGAAAGAATATTGAATCATTTGAAATGTGGTGCTACAGAAGAATGCTGAAGATTAGGTGGACAGACAAAGTAAGAAATGAAAGAGTTTTGGAAATGATGGGTGAGAAAAGACGTTTATGGAAGAAGCTTACAGAAAGAAGAGACAGGCTGGTAGGTCATATTTTGAAACATGCTGGATTGGTTAATTTGTTAGTGGAGGGAACAGTCGAAGGTAAGAACTGTAGAGGAATACAGAAATTAGAATATATGAATCAGATAATTGAGGACGTGGGTTGTAAGGGGTATGTAGAAATGAAGAGGTTAGCACAGGATAGGAAGGGATGGAGGATTGTATCAATCCAGTCGAAAGACTGACGACAGCAAAAAAAAAAACAATTGGTAGGAGGTACGTGCTATGATACAATTGTGTTCTGGTGCTTCCCCCACACAGCCTCCGCAACAAATCCTTAGCTCACTATATTAGCTCCAAAAACTAATACTCCTTCAACTCCGAAGTTAAATTCATGGCACTGCCATGGGTTTCTGCATTACCCCATTTTATGTCAACCTATTCCTGGGCCCATCGGGAGTAACCATTCATGAATAAAATCCCCACTACACATCTTATGTGGTTCATCAGCTAGTTAAGTCATTAAATGATGTGGTCTCTTAGAGTCGTCATGTGTTTCATATATTTATAATCTGGAACCTAAGCGAAAACCATCTCATAGATTTCCCTAAGTCACTTTAGCAACCCTTTTGTTAGCTTCACCTGTACTTACTCTCACACCTTCGTCAGTATGTACATTTACCCATTGCAAGGAGCCCTTCATACCTATGTGCATATCAAGCCCATAAATTTACAATAATACCTACAGCTTGACAGTTGCAATACTTTACACACCAGTAGTTCCCTTCCTTGCATCTTTAGCAGACACATCTGTTTCAATCAAGAATAGCTTTCTGCGCACTCCTGAATCTCAACACAAGCTCTCATTTCCCACTGCCCCCCTCCCCAAATCCCCCAGTTCCTGTACAAAAACATATCTCCCACACTACTACCTATGCTTCACACATCAAATCCCACTGTGAATTTCCCCAAAACTGACCACAGCTCCATATTTATCACCTAGTTCTCTCCTGGCCTCAAGTCCATTAGCCAGTCCTATGGCATGGACATAATTTTCTACATTTTTACCTGAAATGCATCCCACATTCCACATTTTCTTCAGCATACCATCTAATCTGTTCCTTGCCTCCAGTTCTTTCCTGCCTCTAATGACCTCAACCCGAACCAAAACAAAAAACTGCCACACAGATCTTTCCCATGATAGAACTCATGAAAATTTTGTAGTATGCATCCAGCCGCAGTTACCTATGCCCATTGTAAGCACCTCAGAATTTGTTAAATTCTACACCTCGTCACTACAGGATATGGGGAACAGGAATCATGCAGAAACTGATACTGCAGCTCGTAGCCGAATATAGGGCGATTTAAAATCAGAAAAGTAAATCTACATATAATAACAGCTTTCAATAGACAGTTAATAATAGAAAACAACTTTTAAACTCACCTAAATCATTGCAACCCTCAATAGTTCAACTTGTAAACACTCGACTTTTGTTACGAGACCCCATCGTCATTTTTACAGACTTTTATTTATAATAATTAAATTGGAGAAAGTAAAATTTACTATAAATCAATAGTTTCAGGCAGAATAAATAAAGAAAATACGATTTTAAAACTTCGTTAAACACACTCGCATTTTCAACACCACATAACGTCATGTTTTCAGTAATTTTTAGAGCCCACTAATAATTTTTAGATAACAACAAGGAACACTGCACAACATATAAAGGTTTCGAAGCATTCCACACTGTTAAATAAGCACTAAATTAGTTTTAAAAGGAATTGCGCAGTAGGAAAAAAATACCGTCAACTACAGATCCCAGTTGTGGATGATTTAACACATGTCAGTAAACCAAATCATTTTCAAAATGTGGAATAAATCAAGCTGGAGGCCGTGCCAAAGACCATTTTTTGAAATAAACATTCTTTTTAATAGTAAATTGGCTCAATGGTGGCTTCTGGTCTCTCCACTTCGATTTTTGTAGGATTAATAACTTCTAAGATAAACCACGTACAATGACAACTTATGCCACTTCCCACATCTGTTAACAATTCAGTAACTGTTTTGAAGTGAGATCTGCCAGAGTTTCTTTTCTTACCATAAGGAAGGATAGGGAAAATAAAACAACAGATGAAGGCAGGAGGATCACAATAAACATGCAAACATACTTTTAACTATTTTTGTTAAAACCTTAATAATGCATGGAGGTGAGGCAAATGGTAAGGTGGCATGGGAATCATATGTGTACCACATGAACATTTAAAGTGTGTTTGTCGTATCTCTCCTACCTTTGTGTGCGGTGCGAGATGGGTTCACTTCCCTAGCCTTTCTTATTTTCATTGCCCTACAGCATTTTCAGTCTCTGTTACTGTGAATACATATGTGGGTGTCTGCCTGATCTCGGCCAAAAAATATTGAAAGAATTTCAAGTTGGAATTTGGGCAAAAGTAGGTGGGTACAGGAAAGGGGGAGAGTGGGTGTGTAAAGAAATTGCTACTGAAGTGTGCGCTCCATCACAATTAAATTAAAGGACATGGCTTGAATTCTTGTGTGTGCTTGTAGTGATTTTTGTCGCTGCTGCTCTACTCTATTCTGCTTTTGGTAGGTGAGTAATAAGTTTATATCGTCTTTCCTTCCCATATACATTTTTCTTCATACTCAATTATTGCTATATACAATTTCCAACAAAAAATTGAAGCAACCATAAGACATAGTTGGATGTCAATGTAACTTCATACATATATACACCATCAGCAGTCATGTAAATGATTGGAGTTGCAACTCTTTGTGACAGGTAGAATGGCCACCAGAATACATTAGCATTTTTTGTGTTTAGTGTTGTTGCCAGGCCTGGTAAGGTATATAAGGTGCATGAACAATTACGGACGTTGTGTGGTTACTGTGAAGGACATGGAGATACCACATACTCATGTGAGACAGTGTTATCAGTACCTAAAGGGTTTGAAGTGGGCTCATTGTGGATCTCCATTTTGGCTGGCTGGTGGAACTGAACAATGGCCAGATTTTTGGGGCATTGAGATGTGACAGTGGCCCGGCGTTTACTCATCGTCAAGATTCTGTCGACGTCTGACCACCACAAGGGAGGATATCCGTATTGTACACCAAGCACATCGTAACATGTTCATATCTGTGTCTGCCATCCGAGAACAGTAATGGACTATAGACTTGCGCATAATAGTTTGCGAAGGATAGCGCTCAGTTTAGTTCGCAGCTCCCTCGCAAACTTGTTCGCTCTTTTAGTACGTTAGTTCGCGTCTCGAATTCAGAGAAACAGATCGCTCGCCTTGCTACCGTTACTGCACCTGCTATTTTGTTTGTTATGTCAGTTTTATTAGAACATTACTTAATCATTTTTTGTCGTTTCTAAATGGAATTTAATATGACCTTCTTAACAAAAGTTATTACTCAGTAATAGACAATTCAAATGACATTAGGATGAACAGTGCCTGCCGATAAAACATAGTCCTCAGTGTCCTTTGCACAAATGGGTAAATTGAATAACTGTTCTGTTTTACTGGTATGCACTTATGCAGTCCCCCGCAAACCGACCAGGTATCTCCATCCAGCGTTACCAAATTCAGCGGAAGCACCCTTCCACACAGAGGCGGCCCTAGCAATTTTTTTAGGTGGTGCGAGATCTCATTGTGGCGCCCCAAATGTGCAATCGCTTATTCGTGATTAGGGTATCCCTATAGACAGATTGAAGATAACAATTTTTTTTACATTTTACTCATATTATAAATGCAAAAGTTTTTTTGCTTGAAAGTTTTTACTGTTTCACGTCAAAACGGCTGAACAGCTTAAATAAAATTTGGAATAATGTATTGGTTATCTACATTTATCCCGTTCGATAAAGTAGTTCCTGTGGGATTCAGATACGAATACGTGTACGAATGCGTTATGAATTCCACTCGAGCAAAGCCGTGGGCAGAAGATAGTCTTTATTTATTAATAATAACTCAAACCTCAGAAAAATTAGTATAGGACAGCAGCGGTATGAATAAGAAACAAGAGAAGTAACAAGGAATGCTGTATGTCTGAAAAGGTATATTTAAGCCACCGTGGCGAACTAAATGCTCCACATCACGTGTAGGTCAGATTCACTTAGTTTTTAATATTTGGATTCTACACTTAACGTACCGTAAGTAGCGCTGTCATCCATACGGCTAAGCACTCTCCACGCTCTATCTCAGATGGGTTAAAGCTATGAAATATTGTCTGTGACGGAATTTTATGAGAATTTTATGTTCTACAACTTTTACAATAACTCAAAATAATATTTAGAATAAAGGAAGCGAGATATTTACAAAAGCTGTTTTTTGTGACATTTGACCTGATTATCTTGACTGGCGTACACGAGATTCTATGAGACTAATGAGCCAACTTATAAAATATGAAAACAAAAGTTTGAGCAAGAAGCAAATTTTCAGCTTGTTATCTTTCATTCCGAGGTTTTGCCCCTTTTTTTCACCTTATTTGACTGGATTACAACCAAGAAACATATGTGATGCTTTAAGAGATTTAGCAGCAAATACAACAGATTGTCATTAGGTTAGTGGAATGCCAGTCTATAAAAAAGGAAATAACTACCTACGAATTTGTAGTTGCTCTCGTCGTATGGTATGACATTCTTACAAAGATAATGTAATAAGAAAAATGTTGCAAAACGAAAAATGAAGCTACATGCGGCTAAAAACACATGATGCATTTACACACATGGAGGAAGGAAATACAGGGCGTTCGCCGGAAAACGCTACCCTCCCAGTCTGTTGCCATCGGCAACTTGCTCGGGCAGTGGCGCCAGCAGCTCCCGCCCACACGGCACCGTGAATCACCGCACTGTTTAACACCTCCGCTGCCCAAAAGTGCAGTGACGCAGTAAATGGGACCCTTACATTGTTAAGACGGTTTCTTTGCATTGTAGCTAGTTTGTGACTTCAGTCTCTTATTAATCAGTGTTGTGAATAAACGTTTCTTTGCGGTTTGGCTGGTTTGGGGCTTCATACTCTTACTAATCTGTACCGTTTTTGAGTGTGAGTTTAAATTATGGTACGTTACAGTTTGCAACAAAGAATATTTCTCTACGATACATATGTGAAGAAGAAGTCGTTTAAAAAGTGTCGCAGTAAATTTCGTCGCGAATTTCCTGGCGCTATACTGCCAGCTAAATAAACAATTCTGCGTCTGGTTAAAAAAGTAAGAGAAACGGGTTCATTTTTTAACAAAAGAGACTGTTGGTCAACCGTATTCTCACAGAGGAGAAAATTGACGATATCGCTTTTCGACTAGAACAGTCACCCAAAAAATCATTAAGTCAGTTAGGGCAGCGTGTTTCTCGAAATATGTTCAGAAGATGTGAAATGTGCATTACACAAGAGTGTCAACACTTCCAGCATCTTTTATAAGGTAAGCTAATGAATTACGTCACATTTAAATGCTTAGCACATACAAGTTTATGAAGCGTAATTATTATGAAATAGTCCGCGGCCGACGGTCGAACAATGCCGGAAGCTGACCGCTCGCTCGCCGGGAGCAGTTTCTTCCTTGTAGCGCTAACAGTGGGTTGCGTTTCCTGGCGAACGCCCTGTAGATGGAGACGACGCAAGAGACCTTCGCCACGCATTGAAGTGAAGCCGGGCGGAGGAGGAATGGTGGGCTAGGCCGATCCCATAGCAATCTGGTGATGGATTATTATGTAACTCGATGAGACAAATATAAAATGAAGAATAAATTTTTTTGAAATCATGCTTAGTTTTCGAGATATTCTGTCTCAAACGTAAAATGTTTTTGGTTGAAATTCAGTAGAAAAAATTGGTCAAAGTCAAATTTGATGACGGATTCTTATTTAAAAAGACGAGACAAATAAAAATAATAAAAATTTTCTATATCTCGCCTAGTTCTCGAGATATACTGTATCAAATGTGAGATGTCTTGAGTTGAAATACAGAAGAAAAATTTAGCAAAAGTCAAATTTAATGATCGATTCTTATGTAACACGACGAGACAAATCGAAAATAAAGAATAAAATTTTTCGATATCTTGCTTAGTTTCGGGATATACTGGGATTGGGTTGATATGCGGCCTGGACTAAAAATTAATTCTGCCAAAGCCACAATGAATTACATGGTGGACATGCAGAATGGATATTTCAGTTTTTTTACTACCACTTGTGGTTAGATTGAAATGCGGCCTAGACCAGAATAAAAATAGTTATCTTGTTACCATACATCGTAAGCTTGATTGGTAATAGCTGGAAGTAGTTTCCGTCGCGATACACGTTTTATCACTAACTGGTTCTCATGAAATTACTAACAGTAATAGATTAAATTCTTTGTGCCCTTATGGAACAACAAAGCCATTCTGGTACAGACTGCATTTAGACCTAACCACAATCTCCATTAGATTGCCGTTACAGAATCAACTATGTAGACATACCTACACACGCGTATTTGAATCGCAAAAGGTATTTGCAGTAACATCGTAGTGTTTCATCAAGTTTCCTAGATTGCATAGCATAAATTTAACACCTTTAATTTTCATCATACACTGACAGTATAAACTGCAACGTGACGAAAGAAAGCGCAATGCTAAATTCACTAAATCGCGATGTAAAACATCCCCTTTAAATCTCATTTTCAATACTGGCTTTAAAAAGTAATTCTAGTCTATATGTGCAAAATAGCAAGGTATGCTGATTTTTCTATACTACACCAACAAAAATTTGAGACCAAAGTCATCCCTTTTGAGAGCTATATGAGTATATTTTTTAGACAGGTACCGAAGTTTGCAATTCCTACCGCCCACTTCAACAACGAATTAGTAGAATTCAACTTACTTATGAAAATGATATTCCAGGTTATTTCCTCTCTTGCCTATTTGTGCAACCGTATGCAACACGAGATGGCATTATAAAACACTTATACACATTACAAAATGAAATAATCACAGCATCTAACACAATGTGAACATCACATTTGTTTGGGATCGCACTGACGCATGCGCGAGAGTTTAGAGCCTGCTTCACAGATTTAACGTCACTTCTCCTCCATATATTTCCTTCCTCCATGTTTACACATTGGCTTGAAAATTATCTGGATATGGTTTCGAGTCATTATCCTTGTTAACGGGGAGAGAAACAGCTAACTAAAACAATATTGACGAAGTTCATTAACGTGAGAAGGAAACGTAAGAGAACGAACTTTCATTATGTAGGAGAAAAAATGAAGCTCTTGAATTGCATGCAGAGGAGATTTTCAAAATAAACTATTAGAATGTTATTGTTGACAATGTGCGCGCAAGTTGCCAACATAGATTTGAGGAACTTAAACATGATGAAAACACATTTGGTTTCATGCACAACATAAAAAAGATTAAAGAAAACTAGTGATTGTAAAACTTCTGAAGCATTGCAATGACTTGTAAATATCTCTAACAGGAGAAACATCTGACATAGATGAACAAGAATTGTATGAACAACTCGTTTATCCGTGTATAAGAAGTGATCCACGGCGTTATCTCGGTGATGAGATAACTAATAGGAAAAAAAATCATTAACTGAAGTGTACCCCACTATCGAAGTAATTAGTCCTGAGAATTTTTGCCACCATACCTGAGACATACATACATAATATTTTTTTATTTGTTTGCTGCTAGAATAATTATTTCATCTCTGGCTGCAGAGTCAATGAGCAACCATTTTAAAATATCATCATTTTATACTTCGAAAATGCGACGGTGATGGTATGTCTGGTATACCTCATTCTGTAATATTTTGAACCGCAGACAAAATTCCAACCATATCTAAATCTTCTCGTACATGCTGCTTTTTATCATCGTAAGCCTCGTCTGAAGAACTTCTATTAAACGAATATAATAGTAGGCTTCCGCGGCCAGAGTCAGTTGATTCTTGGCTGTCCGCGTGGTGCCGCGTCATGTTCCTTGTAGTCGACGTTTCGACTCTCATTCTGGGTTCTTCTTCCAGGCCAGAACTATTAAACAAGTTTTCTTCCACTGCGTTTTGAACTAGTTCTGGTGACGACGATTCAGATGACTTCTCAAATGCAAAAAATTTGCAAGCAATTTTTAAACCATCTTAGTTTAGCCTTGGTTTTGTGCGCCAGATAGTTTTTATTTATTTTTTTGTTTTTGTATGTAGCACATGTTTTGTCTGTAAAAGCATTATGCTTTATAAATATTTACGATACCAACGTTAATTGCAATCACCTAAAGTCTAGAAGTGGTAT
>JARYHS010015487.1:0-17986 GCA_031002005.1 Vandiemenella viatica
GTTGTCGCCTGAATTGAAACAATATAATAACAATTCGTATGAAATACACTACGGTGGACAGTTTAAGATAGGGTCACCAGAATTTTTTCACCGTATCCGGGGACGCTTTCGATATTCCCAATCCATATCTGTTACTGGTTGTGTTTTGCGATAATTTCTACAAACAAATCTATCTGCCCTCCTTTGCATCCTCTTCAACTCCTGTAATTGATACTCAAAAAGTGAGTCCCATAGTATACCACCATATTCAAGCAACGATGTAACCAATTTTCTTGTAACCCAACTTCTAACTTCTCTGGCACATCCTCTTATCACCCTCTCTACCACCTGCCCAATGTGTTCTGCCCAGTTGGGTTAGTTATAAAACGTTACTCCAAGATGTTTAAACTTCAAGCCTTCAAAAAACAATTCTGACCCCACCCTATAATCATAAACAACCTTCAGTTAAGTTTAGCGTAATTGAAGGAATATCCAGTGGATGGAAAGAGCATTAAATCAGTGGATGTCGCATACGTTTAATGTCAATTACCGGTAAAAGCTCCAAATCAATACGCTACAAACCAGATTGTCTGCAATTTCCTTTTATCCAACATTAATTTGTAGTACATTTTCAGAATAAGCGAAAATGTCACACAGTACTAAAATCAGTATCTGATAGCGTACAGGAGTCTTCAAACGTGTTAGGGACGACAAAGTAGTGTTTGCACAGGTGTTTTAGTGTGTTTGCAGCGGCAAGATATCTCGAATGAGCATGGCGGAAACAAATATTAAAGTTCAGGCTCGAATCCGGTGTTTATCAATTTTTACTCCCCTTAATTGCGGAATTATTTTGTCTATCTAAGAGAAAGTTATGAGGCATGTAAAAAATATAAATAGCCGAACAAAACTAACCATATGTGAAACTACCAACGACGAATATAATCAAAACAAAAAAATCAGAAGCTCTTTGAAATAGAAGTAAGAGCGAAAACTCTAAAGAACAGAATACGAAACAATACAAGACTTACTTAAATTGAAACAGACAGAAACACAAAAACACACACGTCAAATGTTGCGAGACAAGTAAAAATATAATTTTGTAAGTATTTTTCATTCTGATCGGGGCTGGAGTAATTTGTATTACTATCTCTGGTGTATTGTACATAAGAATCTCTTTGCTTAAAAGAAGATGGTAGTTCAAGAATCTGGTTATGCTTTAAAAAGAACTGTAATGGAAAATAATTGTTTACATAAATGATTTGCAAATAAATCCAGTATGAATTTTGTTTGCTTAGGTATTTTCTCATTCTTTCGAAGGGAGTGTACATAATATTTTAAAGATTAAGAAGTAGGGTGGGAAGGCTACGAGATTAAAATAGCGTATTTTTAAATGGCTCGCACTGATACGAAGAGCCAAACCGAATTTTTTATGTTAGAACATACAAACAAACAGAAAACAAAACATAAATTACTGGTAGAAGAAGGAATGATATACTCCAACGAATACAATAGAACAGTGGTTCCCAATTATTTTTTCCCGAGTACCACTGCAAGAAGGAGCTCAACCACGCGTACCCCTTAGGGAGCGTGCACAAACCACGTGGTCCGGTTGGGGGGAGGGGGGGTTGGGCAGAATGCTACGCTGCGCTACGTGGGGGGAGGGGGGGGGGGTCCCGAGCGAGGCTACGTGGCTTTTATCCATTTCAGCACTCACAACTGAAATAGGGTACAGCAGCGTTTCTTAACCTTTTCCAATCCAAGGACCAGTAAATTGTCAAAAATGATACTGGGAACCACTATGGGCCTAATTTTTACTTATGTGTATATTATTAGCATTTGGGACATATTTTAGCCTACTATTATAGCGTAATATATCTAAAACATATTTTGAATCCCTACGGAAACAGTTCTGAAACGAAGTGAACTATCAAAAGTTAATTACGCATTGACCCGACTCTTAATATTCAGTAACCAAACGAATAATAATGATACCGTAAGCTGGGTGCTACACTATATCACCCAGCTACATGCACAAACTAAAAGTAACGAGACCTGAAATCTTTTATTACAGCTTCAGCACTCTTATGAACACTAACCCTAGCAAGTGCTGAAGTAACTCACACTTACTAGAAGACTTACTCAGAAAACGGTCATTTATTTAATCCTTAGACGAACGGCGCTCTTCTTGATTCTGACCGGAAATGAACAGACTATTCTAGGAACAATGCTGACTTATATCCTGGAAATGCCAGATATTTGCTTGTAATATTGGCTTTCAAAAAGGTGGGCTTATAGTTTATATTCGCTTATAGCCTTATAAAGTTCGAATACGGTATTTAAATTTATAATATTCTACCTGCGGACCACCTGAACCATCTTCACAGACCATAGGATGAGAAACACTGGAGTACAGATTAGGCAACAACGTGTCGACATTATTTCCGTACATTAATTATTTCTGTATTTTAGATACACTATACACTAACATTGCCGTGCGAGTGGTGACTTTTCTGCTAAGGCGTATTAAGGGCGTGTTTGAATTAGCTGACATTTAGTAATTTTACGATAGCGTCAATAATTGTAAATTCAACAGGACGACACGTGCAGTTATTTGTTGTGATTATTGCCGTCTCCGCGCTGTGAGATCAATATTCTTTTGCCGAGCGCTCGTCAACAATTGATCTTAATATCGGTAATAACTTATACTGAGAAGCATTGCGCAGAGATTTTTAAATATTGATTGATTTAAATTGTATGTTCAATTCGCTGCCTTATGCGGGCCCTCTACGTTGCCGACTGATACGGTCGCCTCTCTGATTATAGCACTACACGGCCCTGTATAAATACGAGAAATGTATTCGTATATTGCAATTTGCCTCAGTTTCCATTCCATGCACAGATCACAAATCTTTGGTGTCAGTGCAGTTCTGAAACAAATACTCTTTCTTTTCTATAAAATATATCACTTTATGTCATTCTTTTTGTACAAATTTTCCTATTCCAGTAACCCCACGAGCGGGGTATAGCAGACAGCTGTTGTCTTATTCTAAACTAGCGAGGGCGGCTTTAGCCGGAAGTGACACTTCTTAAATCCACGGGGTCAGTCTTGCCTCTGGAGGGATCCTCAAATGCGACATTCAACAGTACGCGGAAAGAAGGCATAAAGTACAGATCGGGAATTATTGGAGTGAGCCGAGGTAGAGGCGACGATCCCAACTAATTCGCTTTCAGTTGCGGGTGTCACACGGGATGTCTCTCTCGCCAGTGAGAGTCAGTATTATTTTGATGTCTTGAAACCAAAATTTTATCAGTGGCGTGTCACTACTCCGCTCGTGATCCGGCTAAACTTCATTGGCATTTATAATTCTAGTGCACGTTGCAGGTTATTTTAAGATAAAAGTGTGATAATGGTGTGAAATGGCGCTGTAACAATAAACTGTACGAGGCGTATCGGAAATGTTTTTGCAGCGAATTTTCAAAAGCCAAAATACAAAGCGACGTCAATGAGCTATGGAAATCTTTAAACAGGACAAAGACTCATTTCCTGGTAATGTACAGAGAATGGTGACAGAATTGCAGCAAAAGAAACTAAGAAGGATGCAGCTCTCCTTAGTTACTTTTCGCGGCAGGTAAGTTTGTGCTATTTTTTTGACGAATTACCAATGATGAATGAGATGATGAGGATGTTTTTTGGTAACAGATCTTTATTTAAATTTTTTTTAATGCAAATTACCATGCATCGTTCAGCCACCCATTTAAACTGGATGTGATGTTTCTTCTGTCGTCAATCTCTTGATTTGTTAGACGCAATCCTCAATATTTTCCTATCTTGAGCTATCCTCTTCATCTCAGGATACGACTTGCTGAAACTAAGTCATTAATTAAATGATTCGAAGTTATAATCCTTCTGTAACTATAGAGTTGTTTCCTTCGAAACCCGCATTACTGAAAATGTGACCCGCCATTGCATCTTTTCTTTCCGTGAGACTTTTACACAAATATTTGTCCTCTCCCTGCATTTCCAAAACACGCATATTTCGTACTTTATCTGTCCATTTAATTTTTAGTATCCTTCTATACCTATAGCATCACATTTCAAATTTTCAATTTCATTTTCTCAAGTACTTACCGTATAAAGTACAAAATTTGCTACAATAAATTGTTCTCATTACAAATAGTTGTAAAAAGTTCTTTCTGAGTCTTAGATCAAAATTTGAATACTTTTCTTTTCGCTAGTACTATTCCGCTTTCATCATTCCTGCTTCACCCACGAGTTGTAATGCTACTTCCTAAGTACAGAATTCAGTTACGTCTAATATTACATCTAAACCTGTTTTTTGCATTTAAATAGCTATGGTACCCAGCTTCGCCTAGAAATGGTGAACAGATAATTAATTATCTCTGCCTGATTTATTGTGTATTTATAATGTACAGGGCGTTCGCCGGAAAACGCTACCCTCCCAGTCTGTTGCCGTCGGCAACTTGCTCGGTCAGTGGCGCCAGCAGTTTCCGCCAACCACCACCGTGAATCACCGCACTGTTTAACACCTCCGCTGCCCCAACAGTGCATTGCAGTGACCCTTACATTGTTAAGAACGGTTTCTTTGCATTGTAGATAGTTTGTGACTTCAGTCTCTTATTAATCAGTGTTGTGAATAAACGTTTCTTTGCGGTTTGGCTGGTTTGGGGCTTCATACTCTTATTAATCTGTACCGTGTTTGAGTGTGAGTATAATTATGGTACGTTACAGTTTGCAACAAAGAATATTTCTCTACGATACATATGTGAAGAAGAAGTCGTTTAAAAAGTGTCGCAGTAATATTTCGTCGCGAATTTCCTGGCGCTTTACTGCCAGCTAAATCAACAATTCTGCGTCTGGTTAAAAAAGTAAGAGAAACGGGTTCATTTTTTAACAAAAAGAGACTGTCGGTCAACCGTATTCTCACAGAGGAGAAAATTAAACGATATCGCTTTCTACTAGAACAGTCACCCAAAAAATCATTAAGTCAGTTAGGGCAGCGTGTGTCTCGAAATATGTTCAGAAGATGTGAAATGTGCATTACACAAGAGGGTCAACACTTCCAGCATCTTTTATAAGGTAAGCTAATGAATTACGCCACATTTAAATGCTTAGCACACAAGTTCATGAAGTTTATGAAGCGTAATTATTATGAAATAGTCCGCAGCCGACGGTCGAACAATGCCGGAAACTGAGGGCTCGCTCGCCGGGAGCAGTTTCTTCCTTGTAGCGCTAACAGTGGGTTGCGTTTCCCGGCGAACGCCCTGTATAATTAAATAGCAAGATGATCTGGCGTTAGTCGGGATGAACTGAATTTCCAAATATTGCCTAATATTTTTTTATTCATTTTGCTCATTTGTTGACACAGCAGTAGTGTCATATCCCAATCGCTTTCTCAATCGATAACTCGTCAGTGGTTAATTATTTTAAAAAAAAGTGTCAGCCTATTTCATTAAACGATTATAACGGTCGTTGAATTATTTTAGTCAGATAAAAATTAGTAAATTTGTGAAATACCAAATTATCGTATATAACAGCGGTAAAATATTCACCAAAATCAATATTTAAAAAACGAAAAAAAGTTGGCACGATCCTTAAACATCGAAATAAATACTGTTATTTCTTCCCCGTATATTTGGACGTTTTATTTTTTAAAAAGTATATTCAATGTTATTGTCTCGTTTCTTCGTAAAAACCTTCCCTGATGTACGGACCTATATGTACCATGTTTGATGTGATATGCGAGTTATGCTGTAATACACAGATGCATCAGACACTTCCGATACACCAGCATTGAAAAATATATTTAAAGGTCTACTGTTTTTGCTGTAATTTGTGCTACATTTAATTACTTTTGTCTTGCTTTGGTCTATATATGGTCCAAAATCTTCCTTAAGTATTTTTTTCGGGCCATTCAGAAACTTCTCTATGTTCTCTGCCTTTACTGATAACAGGACAATGTCATCAGAAAAGGGGCCATCCACAAATTACGTCACACGAATTTCATGATTTTTGGATACCTCCCTTTCCCCATGTCACATTTGTGGGACCCCCCCCCCCTCCCATGGTGTGACGTCACATATTTTGCACTTTTAAATTTATAAATTAAAACAGCACTTGCAAAATGATTTATGTATTTCTAGTTAAAAAATAATATCAACAATAAATCAAACATTTAAGAAAATATATAAAAAACATAAAAATCGAATTAATGATACAAAATTGAGTCATCATGTGTCCATGGATTTTGAAAACATTCCTTGATACTGTTTATATTGGCATAATAGTCACTTCATTCCTGATTTCGATAGTGGTGGGTACATTCGATGTGTCAACATCGTCTTCATCTTCCGCCACGAGCCGAAAAGTGATACAAATTATGCATGTGATGTCACAAAGTTTATGACACGTCCCCCCCCCCCTTGTCACACGATGTCACACTTTGTTGACCCCCTCCCCCCCCCTTCCTGAAGGTGTGACGTAATTTATGGATGGCCCCAAATCGTAGCATACTGATTTTTTCCCCTTGAACATTTACGTCATTTTCAAATTTTTCTTTTATTTCCTTCAATCCTTCCTCCATATACAAGTTTAATATTAACGGGGATAGACTACAACATTGCCTTACAATCTTTTTAACTTACGCATGTTCCTCGTGTTCCTCTACTTTTATTACAGCCATCTGAATCTTATATGGATTATATAAATGATTCTTCAATCCCTATATTTTATATAAAATTTCGATCATCATGTCCTATCTAACATTATCAAATCTTTTTCTAGTTCTAAAAATTACATAAAAGTATCATCGTTTTCCTTGATCTGCCCTTGCAGTATCAATCTACAATTGTGTTTTCTCCTCTGAACCACCAACTCCAAAATTTCTTCTGTGATATAAATTTTTGGGTTGACTTCTTTCTTATTTCATAATATTTCTTTACCTGCTTTGATTATTGCTCTCTTTAGCTAACTATAAAGTACGAATTAATCTCTTAGAAACCAAAACAGAGTTCCACGACTGTTCAAATCTCTGATGCTCCGTCAGCTATTGACAGTCTTCAAGATGTGGACAGCAATGAAATAAAGTCTGAACCGGCGATAGCATCAACTTCATCCGCGGCATCGCCGTCAGATGTTGCTATGCATGCATGTATGGAAGTCGACAGTTCTTTGTCAGGTATTGAAAAATAAGCTTAAAATTATAGGTACAATAATCTGGTACCGGAATATACGACGGGTGTGTGGTTTCTTTACAGTTGAGAGACAGAGTTTGGCTAAAATCGTGAGCAGTGATGAAGATAGTGATGAGGATAGTACAGTGACCAGCTGCAGCACGACTCGCCACTACACCGCTCCTGCTCAAGATGCCCTGAAATCACAAATAAGATTTATGGAGAAACGGCTTAATGCTGCCATCGAAGGTCGTGACTCTGGTCTCACTGGGCCGAATGTTCAGAAAGAAATCGATTGCCTGAGAAAGGATCTAGACAAAAATAGAAAGTTGCTCTCTTCAAAAGAGGCTAAAGCAAAGCGCCAAAAAAGATACAGGAATGAAAGGCAACAAATTTTAAAAGTACTGAAAACAGAAAATCCGGATCTAGCAAAGCTTTTGCACGTAAGTCTTAAGAAACCCCTATTTTTTCCCCACGCTGCCTGTCCGTTTAAGATAGTTAAATAGTAGCTCGTATAAAACAAAATCAATTTTTATTGTTGGTGAGAGTTAATCTCAGTCTACTCTGAGCCATCGCACAGTTCGGTTCACTTCCGTGTTTACGCGCGAGCAGTGTCGAGTGGTGTTTACCAAGTGATTGGATTTCACTAATCGGTACAGTGTGTGTTAGTGTATTTATCGACTGTCTATTTTAAGTGTTAAAACAATAGTGGTCAACTAACGCGAAGAAAGACACGGTAGCCAACACCGTAGTGCTCCAGAGACGTAGTCTCGGAACGCTATGGCTGAGGCCTCTGGAACGATTCCGTCGACCAGCCAGGCAGTGGGCGCGGCATTACACACGTACTATACGATGCAAAACCCAACTTTCGATCCTCTCTTCGACATCGAAGATCCTCAGACACCTCCTACATTTCAAGACAGCGGAAAAAATCTTGGCATCCAGATGCAGCCTGTACAAGAACCGTCATACGCCGAACGACTCCCACATATGGCAGCGGAAGAGATGCAGTACGACCAGGTCGGAGATCTAACAGAGCAACAGCAGCCTCGCCAGACTCAAAAAGTGGCATCGCGATCCCGCCCAAGATCACGCTCACCTCAGAAGATTAACCAGTCATCACCAGTGAGTAAACGCGCGAAGCAAAAAGACCAGTGTCAACATAACCTAGAACTTACTGCAAAAGTCCCGCAACCTATCAATGTAAATGATTCATTAGTTAATGAAAAGATATCCCCGAACGTGACAAACTAACCCCTATGTCAACATCGCAGCCATACCTGGACTCATCCAGTAACTATGACAAATCTGACTACCCCTCAAATCAAAGTAGCCAAGACAATAGATATTCACTTACTGACAATGGCCCTTACTATGTGATGGTCGAAAGCACTAACAGCAACATAGGCAGACTCCATCCTATGTCTGTTGGAAAAATACTTTTCTGCCAGAACAACCACCTAAGATCAGAAATCAGTAACATAACTTCAGCAGGGCGCAACAGAATTAGAATTGAAGCTAAATCTAGTGCCTCCGCAAACTCCTTGGTGGAACTAAAATCACTTAAAGACAACAACTTAGAGGCGTACATCCCGTACTACATGACGAGGAAGCAGGGAGTGATTCGAAACATTGACACCTCACTGTCCACAGACGAAATAATTAGTGAAATAGTTTCTCCCTTCCCCGTACTGAAAGTCAGAAGATTCACAAAAAAAGTCCCATCGGATAGTGGCACTCAGTACCGCCCCCTACCTGTATGTGTGTTAACCTTCCAGTCCCAAGTATTACCGCAATACGTTTACTTATATGGCATGCGTTGCGAAGTCCAACCCTATGTGCCACCTGTATTACAGTGTTACCGTTGTCTTAGATATAATCACAGTCAATCACAGTGCAAAAGCCAACCTCGTTGCAGCAGATGTGCAGGCCCCCACAATCTCAAAGATTGCACTCAGAAAACCAGCTAAGTTGCATTTACTGTCAAGGACACCACTTGTCCACCGACCGTTCTTGCCCGGAATATAGACAGCGAGCTGAAAGGAAACAAACTTTGGTAGCCAATAGTCCCCAATACTGGCCACAATTGACATACCCGCGTTCATACGCGAACATAGCAGCATCCAGCCCTCAACTTGTACAAATGGGTCAGCAACCACCGGAGCAAATTCCTATTCCTATAGCTGCCAAACAAGTCGTTCCGCAAACCTTGCCTCCAAGCCCATCGTAGCCTATGATGGTAGCAGCTCTCAAGCACGTGAAGTCGGAAGCCGCTATGATTTCCGCCAAACAGCTCCACGCAGCCGCCTAAAAGGAAACTCGACCCAATCAAATGTAGCAGGAAATAGAATAACAATTCCCAGACATTTATTTTGGAGAAGTGATGGTCCTTTAAGCCCAATAATAAACAACCACCATGAAACTACAATTCAACCAACACCTTTAGAGTCAACCTATGGCAAAGAGAGCACAGAAACTATCCCACCCTCCAATAAATCCTCCCCACTGGTTGAAAAGCTCTTGATCTTCATTATCTCTATACTAGAAGAAACCAAAACCAGTGGCATAATAGACCCGACACTCATTGGCACTAAACTACAGGAACTATTAACTACCATCGGAGCTTAAATCCTCCAACAATGGAAAACATCTTATGTGACATTAAAATCGCACATCAAATAAAAATACCGCAATGGAATTCCTGGTCGCTATTGCCAAACAGAGAAAGCCTCACTACAGAACCTATGTTGGCGACATCTTGTAATTGGTTTGAACTAAACCTCTCCCAGGAAATCTATGGCCCAAGGACGACAGATTACAATGCTACAATGGAACGCCCGTTCACTAAATCTAATAAGGAAAGTCTTGAACAGGCATTAAGAGCGCACGACGTAGATATTGCCACAGTCGCCGAAACATGGCTGAAACCAACTGACAGCATGAGTATTAAAAGCTACAGCATCATTCGTTGTGATCGTGATGACGGATATGGAGGAACTGCTATCTTCGTCAGACAGGGAATGACGTACAACACAGTGCAACTTGACACCACAGGACTACCGATTGAAGCCTGCGCCATCTCCTTAAGAGTTAACAATACCTGGCTGACAATAGCGACGATATATCGACCGCCCAACACGGCTCTCACAAAACCTCAAATATTAAGGCTATTACAAAAGCTACCCAGCCCATATATTATCACCGGAGATCTGAATGCGCACAACAGTGCTTGGGGGAGCGGAAAAACAAATCATCTTGGCCGAATAATAATAGAGATAACAGAAGAAGAAAATCTAGTTATACTTAATGACGGCACAGCTACAAGAATCTGTAACCCGACGGAACGTAAATCAGTAGTGGACATTGCATTGGCCTCCTCGAATATTGCAGCATTGCTCGATCACAGAGTGATCCACGAGCCTCTGGGATCAGATCACTACCCGATTTTGATCACCATGAGACTAAATCAACCCAGCAAAAAACCTCAGGCAACATCAGGTCACAAATGGAATATCAGGAACGCAAATTGGAACGTATACACTGATACTGCTGCGACACAGTTAAACAACCTAAACGATGGTGGAGTGACAGAGGAAGACTATAACAGCCTGATCCGGGTTATAAACCATGCGGCCAAACAAGGCATACCCCAAAAGAAACAAAAAGAAATGAACACTACCAGGAACCACCCACCATGGTGGAACGAGGAATGCGAGAAGGCTATTCAAGAGAGGAGAGACGCGCTCCGAAAATATCGTAGATGCAGCAACATGGAAAATTTCGTAGAGTTAAACAAAGCACAAGCTCGTACAAAAAGAACATTGAAACAGATGAAGAAAAAATTTCTGCGCATCAATCAATAGAAACACCCCAATTACCACCATATGGACAAAAGTCAAAAACTACAAACGATCAACTGAAACAGTGCACCCGACGTCGAACATAAGCACGGAAATGCTGGAGCAAATACTAACAACATTAGCACCTCCTTCCGCCAACCCAATCTGCAACTCCCCACCTGAAGATGAAGCTAGCGACCCCATGTCAAGACCTTTTAACATGGAAGAATTTGAAAAAGCGTCCAAGAATTCCAATAACACGGCACCAGGAATAGACAACGTCCACTACAGAATGATCGGACACTTACCATCACGAGGGAAAAAGATGCTCCTAAAAGTTCTAAACAATGTCTGGAATAAAAGACAACAGATTGCAGGATTAAAAACTTCGAGAATCATCCCGATCCTGAAGCCGGGAAAAAACCCGTCAACAGCCACATCTTACAGGCCCATAGCACTATTGCCATGCCCATATAAACAACTGGAGAGGATGGTGAAGAATAGGATCGAATGGTTTGCCGAACACAATGACCTTCTGCCAGACCATCAGTGGGCGTACAGACGCGGGAGAGGCAGCAATGACCTACTAGTAAGACTTGTCACAGACATCCAATCCAGCCTAAGTAGAAACCGATATCTCATAGCCCTCTATACTGACATCAACAGCGCCTATGACAATGTCAACCTCGAGCTACTGGCGGGGAAGATGCAGAACATGGGCTTCTCCGCAACCTTTACACTTACAACCTAATATCAATGCTGCAGGACAGAATACTGATCATAAAACACAAAGGAGTTACGATAGGACCGCGACACACGAGCCAGGGTCTGCCGCAAGGATCGATTCTATCACCGATCCTCTTCAATATATACACGTATGACCTGGCCAAAATACTACCCAGGGGAGTGTACATACTACAATATGCAGATGACATATGCATATACGCAGAAGGCGAAACGCTGACGGAATGCATAAAATTGCTTAGTACAGCGATGGAAAGATTAAACAAATGGTTGCAAGATAATGGGATGCAGATTGCACCAGAAAAATCAGCAGTCGTAATATACACGAGACACCGATTACAACAAATGGAATCTGTACGACTTGGGCCATACCTATTTCCAAACAAAAAGGTAATCAAATACTGGGCATGCAAATAGACTCCAAACTTAGCTGGGGTCCACATATAACATATGATAGACAAATGTGAGAAGGCTATCAATCTGCTGCGTGCAACAAGTGGCTGCTGGTGGGGAGCTGACCCGAAAGTACTCTTACTCCTCTACAGAGCTTTGGTGCGTCCGATAATTGACTATGGGTGCCTCTGTTATAGCTCTGCAGCTGAAACACAAAATAGATAAGGTTCAATACAAAGCACTGCGCATATGTTTCGGCGCAATGCGCTCTACACCCACAAACGCACTCTTGGTAGAAGCCATGGAACCTCCACTGAACATCCGACGATACTACCTATGTGGGAAATTCATCTCAAAGATTATGCAGTTCCGAAACAATCCCTTAATAGATGCATTAGAGACACTGGCGCACAGAACCACTGTGGACAGTTACTGGCGTAGGAAAAAAATACCACTGCTCGCTACAACATACATCGACTTAGTTCAATACCAACCTATAATCATTTCCTCAAGCAGAATGCCTTGCTTGAAGGCTCATACAAATCAACTGTAATCAAAATGGAGATGAACTTGGACATACCATTCACAGAAAATACAGCACGGAACACAAGCCTTTTATTGGAAACTCTTGCGCAATACGAAAATAGTGTACACATTTACACCGATGGTTCAAAGATCGGCAGCACGGTAGGCTGTGCCTTCGTGGATATGCACGCACGAGTCGAATCGATGTATAAACTCCACAGCGAAGCAACGATATATACCGCCGAAATGGTTGCCATACTCAAGGGATTAGAATATGCCAAGAGCACCAGCTCCAAGACAGTGATCATACTATCTGACTCTCGAAGTGTCCTCGAATCTCTACATCATCTTAATAATAATGCGTGGAGATGCCCCTTAACGTACCAGATCCTGGAAAGTGTCAGGGAACTAGAAGAAATAGGAAAACGGACCATCTTTATCTGGATAAAAGCGCACACGGGAATTTACGGCAACGAAAGAGCGGATCAGTTGGCTAAGTCGGCAGCCTCCGACGGTACAACATACCCATATATCAAGACGACTGATCTCCTGTCCACCCTGCGCGCCAAGGCAAAACAACTGTGGGAAGAAACAATAAAAACAAAAGGAAAACATTACGGCACCATACATCCAACAATCCCTAAATCGCAGTGGCATCAAACGAATTACGTACCAAGGAAAACAATTGTCACCATTAGCAGACTAAAATTCAATCATGGCTTCTTCCCAAAACACTTACACCGCATTAATTCACTGAACACTCCAACCTGCACATGCGATGGAAGCAGCATATGCGAACCCAACCACCTCCTATTTGCCTGCAAGGAAAAATGGCGGGAGAGCACACAGCTTATACAAGAACTTGTGGGATTAGGAATACAATTACCAATAAACGTTACCCACCTCCTGGCTCTGGAAGATGTTACCATCTACAAAACAATAACGAGGTTCCTGGAAGAGAACAACATCAAGATTTAATGTTATTGTTTTGATCTTGTAATTCTGTAATCACATTGTATATATTATATTTTATTACATTGTATTATATTTTAATCACGTTGTGTACAGAGTGAATGCGATTGCGTTGTTATATTGTATATTGTATTGTGGTCTAGATGCGGTATGACTGTGGAGTGACGCTCTGTGTTGAAATGTGAGTCACATTTTTGTGTAAACAGATTGTAAACATTATATACTCTAATTGTATTGTATGCTGTGTGTGAGATTGCATTGTTGTATTACATATTATACTATGTTGCGGCATGGCTGCGGTATGTCTGTGCAGTGGTACCGAGTGTTGAAACATGAATGCCGTATCTTTGTGTGGTCAAATTATGTTTAATGGTGATTGAATTGCTTTTATATACTGTATATGTAATTGTGTTTTATATTGTGTATATCATATTACAGTTTGGGCTGGCTTTGGATGTGTTATCAATGGTGAAAATAATTGTATTCCTATTTCAGTCTTATGCTGCTATTGATCCATGTATTCACTGATGCAAGTATTATAATATATGAGGCTGGCTGTAAGGAGAATATCCAAATGCCATTAAATAAAATTAAAAAAAAAAGAGTTAATCTCCACTTCAAATCATAGTTTGAGCAAAAGTATTATTTACATATCTAAGTAAAAGGAAGTTGAGCGTTGTAATCATTCCAGCGTTGTATCGTATTGTGCTCGTTCAATAGATCCGAGATGCACCCGGACGGCCCGCACTTGAGGAAGACCAACAGGAACTTCTAAAGGCGATTATTAACATCGCTATGTTTGGCGGAGCTGCTGACGCTCGACGGCGATCAGAGTTAGTGAGTTAGTGCGGAGCTGCAAAACCTTGGCAGATTTGCATACAGAGCTACAAGCAGAAGGATTTAGTATATCAAAGAGTGGTACTTACCTCCGACTCCTTCCTCGGGACTATTACACAACTGAGGGTAAAAGACATGTTAATACAGTGCCAGTGAAGCTCTGCAGAGCTCAAGCTGATGCAAGAAAGGATCATCCTGATGGAAAATTTTGTACAGCATCAATAAGGTAAATTTTTCCATGTCTTGAATTTCCAAACTCTCAGGACATTATTATTTATAGTTCTACTAAAATAATCATTTTCTTCCACAGGTCTTTGGAACAATTAATTTCAATTCTAGGCCCTAGTCAGGTGGCTGTAATCTCCCAAGATGACAAAAGCAGAGTACCGATGGGACTCACAGCTGCAAGCAAGCAAGCACCCATCCTGATGCACCTGGAGTATAAAATAACTTTGCCAGATCATGACTGGGTGGTTGCTCCCAAGCACAAACTGATTCCAAGCGTATATGCGGGAATTAAAATTGAAAGTGGCAAGATCGGTGACCCGAAGACAATAACATACTCAGGACCCACATACATTGCTATCCGCAGTGCCAAACATTGCTCTAGCACGGCGGCATCTCATGCTTTCGACTTCGAAAGTCTACTCCATTTGGAATCATTCAGAGATTTAATTTATGGTATTGTCGAACAATTCAATGTATTATGATCGAGTATACTTGGACGTATTTTATTTTATTCATCAACAAATTTTCTCTTTCAGATAACCATGGACAGCAAGTAAAACCAGTGGTAGTAATAATGTCAGATGGAGGGCCAGATGAAAATCCGAGATACCAAAAAGTAATTGCTCATGCCATAGGTCACTTTAAAAACCATAACCTTGATGCACTATTTGTTATCACCAACGCTCCTGGGCGAAGGCTTATAATCGTGTGGAAAGACGTATGGCTCCTTTAAGCCGGCAACTATCCGGCTTAATACTGCCTCAAGATCATTATGGCTCCCATCTCAATGAGTCAGCTGTCACAATTGACAAAGATCTGGAACTCAGAAATTTTGAATTTGCTGCTGAAACACTTGCGGAGGTATGGAGCAGTATGGTTATAGATGGATATACGGTTAATGCAAAGTATGTCAAACCAGAGTGCATTGCTCAGGAGCCAGAGACCATATTGCCTGAATGGTACTGTGCTCATGTGCAAGAAAGCCAGTATTTTTCTTCAGGTGAACTTATAAATTAATCATACTCCCTACTCAGATATTGAAATGAGAGTAAAGAATAACTCATATTTGTCTTGTAATTCCAGATCGTCAAGTGTGCTGACAGGGAATGCTGTGGAGACTGCAGGGGCAATTTGAAAGATGTTCTTGTCTCTAGCAAAGGTTTCTTTCCACCACCATTCCCGTTGCGCAGGACAAGTGATGGTCTCATTGACATTCCATTTCCACAAAACACTGACGAAAAGGATAGCTTTCCTGACCTATGCCTTAGACAATCTATTGGTTTGAAACCAAAAACAGCAACGGGTTTCCCCGTGCCGTACGACTTCTACTGCCCCACCATGCGTGATCAGATTGAAGGTAAAATTAATATTATTTATTTACTCTCCGTAAAAATTATACTTTGGAGTTATTTTAACCTATTATGATTAGTACATTTGCAGGAAGGACCTGTGATGTTTGCGGTGCATACTTTGCCTCAAAAAAGCAAGCGAAATCACACAGTACAATTCATGGCCGCACCAAACCACATCAGAAACAACGCGCGAAAAGAGTAATAAGGAAGCGAGAGAGGGAAGCGTTTTTGTGTAATCGATACGCCCGAGCCGACTGTAGAGTGGCTCGACGAAGATGATGTTATTGTACCTAAAACAGAACCTCAAGAAGAAAAGATGTTTTCCCAATTATTAATAATTTGCAGGAATGGCTAGTGTCACCATTTTCTTCTGAATTTTTATAAAAATAAAATAAATATATAAAGCAAACATCGATTTGTGTTCATTAAATACCCGATAATGATAAAGTAAAGCTACGTGGCACAAGCGGGGGGGGGGGGGGGGTGCAGGCAGGCAAAAGCCACAATAGGCTATGTGGGGGGAGGGGGCGGGGGGTCAGCAGAGGCCAAAATGGAGCTACGTGGTTTATGCACGCTCCCTAACCACTGTATCTTATTATTTTTCACGTAACAGGTTAGCCTTATTGTAAACGAACATTCATAGTCTATGCTTAATGGATTAAGTTTACATCACAATGCAGTGAAAATATTGTTGTACATGCTTTAGTCCAACTGCAATTTATATTGAAAGTGTATGACAAAATTAATTGCGATCATTTGTGCTAGGAATCGTAATGAAGTCAATTTTGTTGTTTTCCGAAATGTAATAAGCGATACGTTTCATGTGTTTAGGTGTGATTGCGTCATTTGATTTTTAGTGGCAATATTAAAACAATTGTGATTAGTTTGAAATACAGCCTGTAGCACAATATTATTTTTATAGAATAGGGAACAAATTATTTATTTGTTATTAGTAATTTCTTGAGCACTATGTTAGTGACAGAAGGTGTATCGCAATGTAAACTACTCCTATTTAAGCTTTTGACTTTTGATGTATGGCAGCAAGGTATTGCACTGGGTAGTTTTATCATTACCGTGGCACAACAATAAGATGATGAATTCTTATATAACGAAACATATAGAAAGTAAATAACAAAATTTTTTGATAACTCGGTTAGTTCTCTTGGTTCTCTAGTTAGTTCTTTTGGTCCTGGCCATATTTAGACCTAACCACCTTACTTTTCAGACAGTATTTCTTGAGAACTAAGCAAAATATCAACAACAAAAATTATTTCCAATTTGTCTCATCGAGCTCAATATAAATTTATCATTATCTTGTGGCCCCTAGGTAAGGATAGAATCCCCTTACACTGATGCTGCTGGCGAATTTAAATAGGTCTATCCACTACCAGTCCAATATCTTCTGAGTAAGCCATGAAGTCTTTTGAAGGTTTCAATTGTTTTAAAGTCATAACTATTCAACTAGGATATTTTTAAAATTCCATATAGGACTTGCTGCTGTTTGTAAATAGGTCTAGACTTTATTTTTTTTGATTTTTAATCTTTTCCATCAAATATTTGAAAGGATTAAAATTACTGAAATGGAATGTAGAAATATAATCTATTTGAAATAGGAATATGACCCTCAGGGTTTTTTTTGCGTTTGTAGGGAGTAAGAAAAGATCTTTTTCGGCGTACAAAATTCCTATTAAAAATTATTTAACAGCTTTTCTTCATTAAATTTTAATGTTTGTAGATAATATCAATTAGGGTATTTATAAATGTGACCCCATATGGCTTAATTTTTAGCAATGTGATGATTAAAAACAAAGAAATTCTTTCGTTCTATATACATTCCCTGTGTTTCTTGGCCCTACTAATAAGGCGACCTCCCCACCCCACCGCTTTCCTTTCAGTGTCACTTCGTTGTATGGAGAAGTTCTCTTA
>JARYHS010015488.1:0-26254 GCA_031002005.1 Vandiemenella viatica
AAAATCCGCAGTATTAATAAGCGAAACATTGTTCACTGTTATACACTGAAATACGTAGAATGCTACAGAGCGTGATGGGTGATGGATAACGCTCTACTCACACAAATAGGAGCACGCGGGTTTGAATCCCCGTTCGGCCATCCAGATTTCAGTTTTGTATGGTTTCCCGAAATCACTCCAGATATATGCCACGATATTTCTTCAAAAATGTATGGCAGAATTTCTTCCCTTTCCTTACTCTCAACCTGCCTCTAATGACCTCGACGTCGAAAAGGCGTTAATCCAAAAAAAAAAGAAGGTACATGGTACCTAAGCGCTGTGATGACTACCTTTTCCATATGAGAAATATAAAATTAATGAAGTTTTTGGCATATACAATTTAAAATTGCGCACTTTCTGTGCAGTAGGTGGGAAAAAATAGAGGATGTGAGCAAGGTGTGACTACTGTAGGGGAGGTTCTATAAAAAAAGTATAATATGTTTTTTTCAACAGTTAAGATGAAAATTTCATTTGCCGAAGAGATGATTTAGTCTGTTTCTCACAGATGATGGGATAAGTCATTTTATTTATTTAGTCAACTGCTTTGTTGGCACCTAATTAAGCCACGAAACATTAGGAAACTGAAACTTTCCTGAGATTAACTAAAACCTCAGCACCTTTTCATCCTGTCATTAGGTTACTCTCCAAACTATTCACCGATCCCCCACCTTTTTTTCTTAAAAAAAACAACAAAAAAAAAAAAAAACCTTTCATTCTCCCAGCTGTGGCCCAGGGGCAAGCCGTTGGAGGGTATAACAATTGCCCTTTCCAGCTTTTAATACCTTATGCCCCCAAGAGTTTTTATTAATTAAAATGGTAGCAATCATAACAGACAGTAAATTTTTTAGAAGGTTACAGTATTTACCTATATTATATATTAGAAAAAAAGGGACACGTATAACAACTTCTAAAACAGGTAAGTAGCAGAAAATAACAATTTAACAACATGCAGAACTATTAATTTGGCTTTTCACGAATAAAAAAAAAACAAAAAAACCAGATATTTTGTACTGTCAATTTATGTGAAGTTTATATTTCATGAATCCAAACTGTAGATACTTATTAACAAATTTTTTTCGTTGAAAATCTGCGAGAAACTAACCAAAGGAATACTCAATGAAGACCAAATGTTATTCAACTACGTTTCCACAGTTTCATAAGAAACATGTGACGTAATTATAACCTAATTTCCCATTCATTGTTGTCTTTTAAATAATTAAATTTGTATGAAACATCGGAAATAGATGTTTTATTGTAATTATATAAAATTATTTCGTTAATTCCTCGTATTTTGGTTTATATAATTATGTGAACATACTTTAAATGATTTTGATAAACGTTTTAACTCTATTAAATTTATGGCGTATATAGGATTTGAATTACGATGTATTATAACGGTATTTTGTGTCAAAGACCATACTAGAATGTGTTTTCGATATATTAAAATTGTTCGTTGTAAATTATTTATATATACATTTAGGATTAGAATAAAATCCTCACGTATTCTTACATCATTGACAATTATTACCAATTAGTGCAAAGAGTTTGGAGTTAGTTTTAATTGTTTGTAATATTAAGTAATTGATTGAACTATAGTTTGACCTCCTGAGAGCGAATAGGGCACGTTTATTCGTAACTAGAATCTACCATGCAGATGAAATAATAGTTTAAAAGCCAGTCGAAATGACGGTTTTCATCAAGAATTTGTTCAGAAAAAGTTTCCAAGGAAAAAACGAATAATGATTAATTATTATCTTTTCACTGAGTTTTTTCGTAATGTTAGTAAACTATCTCTGATTAGATTCTCGTAGAATTTGGTTAGGATGTCTGTAAATAATTTCATTTGATTTTAAATGACGCAAGTTTTTGTATTATGAAAAAGTTTGTATGCATAATATTAAAAAGGAATGACTATTATTTATTTGATAGATTTATTATGTGGTTACCTACGTTTAATGTAAACTTTTACTAAGTTTAATAAAATTCCCTGTTTGTTATCTTCAGAAAAAAAAAAAAAATGTTAGCTCATATTGTCACTTGTTTCCAGTAACTGCTACAATAAATACAGCATAAACATCGGGTGCTTTTCTCCTTACATGAATTTTTGAAAGTTTTCGTCCTAAATAAACAAAAAGCAATATATAAATTTAAAAGAACGTCACGTTATAACTCTTTTATATCCAAACGTCGCATTATAATTTTCATCTCCGTTACACAAGAGATAATTCCATTTTATCTTTCATCGTGGTTACAATTTCTTTTAACAATTTTAATGCTAATACAGTCAAATTGATTTATGTATTAGAAATTTACACTTTCTTTCAATACTATAATAAAGTCAATACAGTTATTCATTTCAAGTTTCCTGGTTAGCCAAGCCGCGCTTTGGTGGAGGTTAATGTAACTGACAATTCGAGTATCATCGGACTGGCCAAAGTTATCGAGTTAAACTTCGGCCTCTTGGTTCAATGAATTTAACTAAAGTGGATTGCTTTGCCAGCACGCGTGGAGGTTGAAGAACGGGCAGTCCTCGCTCTGGTTGCGCAGCATCCTGCGGAGCTGCAAATACCGCCCGCGAGGCATGTTTCTAACAGGAACCTACGCAAGTTTTGTTACGTAATGTACACTCTTTGGCAAAAAAATTGACTGTGCGCGCCTGCGTCTAAGTCTCTTATTTTGCACAATGTGGCATCAATGGAGAGTTTGTCTTCCCAGGAAACTTTAGCGCATCTACTAGCTCCGCCCATCAAACCATGCCATTGGCGGGTATTCAATTCAGCGCCATCTGTAATTCATTTCCTTAAATCAATGCCTGTAACATAACAGGAAGACTCCGCCCATCGAAGATTCTTATTGGCAGGGTAGATCATCAATCTTCCCCTACATTTCAGTAAAAGGCTACTGACCAATCCTGAGTCAAGTAATGCATTTTCCAGTCCCGGGATTGGCTATAATATTCGGCAAGATATGGCCGACCATCGAATCGAACGAAATTCGGTTCCAGCTATACTTTTGTTAAATTCGGATCGTGAAACATGTCACTAAAGTTGTAATGAACAAGATTGCAATAAAGCGCGGTAAACATGAGGTTCAGTGATTATTTTATTCCAAATGATTAGCGTAAAACTATAACGATGTTTATTTATATATTGATTTGCCTAATTCCTTCCAATAATAATACACATAATGAGATGTGTGGGCCAAGAATTGGGTGGAAATGTTCAAAGATCCAGAATTTTTAGCTCTACAAAACTATAGAAATGATTATAAAGAGATTATTTCGGAAATTTGTCTAAGACCAGTCGAATGTAACTGATTTCCGAGACAGGATAAAGTTGTTTACACACTGCACGAGCTGTCTATCTGCACGAACTCAGTTGCCTTATCGTTAACGCTCTGGTCTTCTGAACGCAAGGTCCTCGGTTCGATTCCAGGCGTTCCAATTATTTTTTTGCATTTATTTTAAACAAGTCGAAGCTACAAATGACTTATCCATAAAATATAACGTCGAATCTTACCTACTTGCGTCAGGGAATAGTATACCTAAGGAAAGACACAGAACTGAGTGCTTCTTAACAAACAGCACACGTAACTATGAAAGCTTTAATGGAGGTGACACTGGAAGAAACCTCGGGTTTCAACCTCGTCGAAATCGCATCATCTGGTGACGTTAGGTGGACTACAACGAGATCGCACAGTCGTCAACGAGAAGAAATACTAAATAATATTACTGTAGCAATTTCTTATTATTCCTCTGGCTTTAACACTCGTCTACTTTTAAGTCGTTAAAGATGGGAAGGGAATGGAGACAACGAACGGGAAGGAATTCGGACCACGGATTTTCGAAGAAATAATCCCGCCATTCACCCGGAGTGACTTGGAGAAACGAAGGAAAATCCAAATCTGGATAGCCGGATGGGGATTCAAACCCGCGTCCTCCCGAATGCGGAATCATAGCGTTGACGCTCAGCCATTAGGTTCACTTTTTCAATATTTTTCGTATTTGGTCTATGATAACATCCATAAAATTATTTTAAAAAAATCTACTAAAAACAAAGTTAAACATTGTAAATGAAAATATATGTGCAGAAGTGATTTGATCTGATGAGAGAGGAGGTTTCAAAACAATCTCTGAAATCAGAAACGCAATTCAAATTTCATTTTCTCTCTCTTCTCTTCGCCCCTCTCTCTCTGTTTTCAATTTTTAGCAGCTATCAAATACTAACTGAATATAAGCCCCCTCTTATCTGTTTAATGAAGTTGTATTAAACTAAAAATGATGAGCAAAATTGATCGGTTTGCTAGTAACCAAACAGGCAAAGACCTCAAATCGATTGCTAAACTACAAAAATTTGCTGTCTCAATAAAATGTGGTAAAATAAGAAATTTCAATATGGATATGAACTAATTCTCTATAATGTTTTCTCATTTTTTCAGGTATGTCTTTCAGTAAAGATTAAGAGTTAGTTGGAATGAAATTATCACGCTGAGCAATAACACTGCTAATTGATACAAAAATTTTAATAAATCAGCTCTATTACTCTCCGCAGCTAGAGTGTAATACTCAAATGTCGTAGTAGACGGAAAGATTTTAATTCTGGTTTCCTTGTTTGACACTGACCTTGCCCGCACTGACCTTCAATTTTAAGCCTCAGTTTTCCTCCTACAATGTTCTGATTGAAGCCTATAAGACTTCGCAATATTTAAACTTTCAAAAGAAGAAGCAATAAAAGAAGTAAAAGAGGAATTTGAATGTGGCTTAAGTGTTCACAAAGACAAAGCCAGTAACCGGTCTGATTGGATTTGCTGATGACATTGTCCTGAGAGCAGGACGGACTGGGTATATGGAGGAGTTATTGAATGACATGAACAAAATAATGACGGAGGACTCTGTAATAAATACAGATCGAAGCAAGACAAAAGTATAAAAGAAATAATAGTAGGTTAAATTTATAAAAGAGGGATTGAATTCAAAATTAGAAATAATAAATTTTGTTACTTAGGAAGTAAAATTATAACTGATGGCCCAAACAGGAATGGTGTTAAAAACAGAATAGCACTAGTAAAAAGAACATTCATGAAAAAGTAGTTTCAAATATTGACCTAGGAACTTTTAAAATTTCTATGTATGGAGTACAGCATTTTATGGTAACGAAGCATGGACTTCAGGAATGCCTGAAAGAAAGAAAATTGAAGCATTCGAAATGTGGTGCTATAGAAGGATGCTGAAAATTTGGTGGACTGTTAAACCACGAAATGAACATTTTTTGTGAATGATGGCTGACGAAAGAAGTTTGTGGAAGAATCTTACACAAAGAAGAACGGGATGGTGGGTGATTTTTCAAGTTATGCGGGATTGGTTATGTATGAAGCAGATAACAGAGGACGAGTTTCGAGAGGGGTGTTTTGAGATGAAGAGGTTAGTGCAAAATAAGAAGGGATGGAGGATTGTATCAAACCAATCCGAGAGACTGACGACAGTAAAATAAGAGATGAAATAAGCGAAAGGGTGAAACACAGTGCCGGGCCATTGAGACCTGCTCTTCCGAAACACATCGATGGAGCCGCCAGCTTAACTTCCAAATCCGGCGAACGAGTTACTGTCAAAAGGATGTTATACAATCACTCCATACGCGCTACAGAGAGGTTTGGGATTTAACCCAGGACTTTTGTGCACCATCTGGTGATTAGTAATAATGCACCACCTCCGAAACATGTCCCAGTTCTAAAACGTTCTTCAACCACCGGAATTCAAATCAGGTAACGCAGTATCTGGCGCCGCGCGTCATCACGGAGCTATGATGACCCGAAACGAAGATGTTGGCTATAGAAGTATAGCATTTAAAATTCAACCTTTCACCTACGTCACAAGCTGTTTGGTGCAGAGGCGTAAATTCCAATTGAAGTAGCTGAGACAGAAAAAATTAAATTTGAATTGCGTTTCTGATATCAGAGATTGTTTTGGAAACACGCCCTCTCATCGAAACATCTCACTTCTAGCGACATATTATCATTTACGATTATTAACTTTGCTTTGAGTAGATTTTTAAGTAATTTTATGGATGTAATCGTAGACCAAATACGACTAGTAACGAAAAAGTGAAGTTAATGGGTGAGTGGTAACGCTCCGGTGTCGCGTGTGTCTTTCGCAATGACCCGGAAAATATTAGTTGTGTAAGAACAAAGTTAGGTCTCACTATTTAAGTAAGATCGATTCCCCGTTCGGTAGAGTGATTCTGGGAACCCTACGAAAACCGAAGTCTCGATGGCCATGAGTATAAAATGGTTACTACCACACTTCGCTTCAAATCGTTACCAGTCACCAACAGCATTCTTATTTTCATCCTGTATTTGGTTTGCAAGTTAAGCTCTTATTTTTTTGTGGCAATAGAACGATGAAAACTCAGATTGAGTTTCAAAGAAATAATCCCGCCATTCACCCGGGGTGACTTGGAGAAACCAAGGAAAACCCAAATCTGGCTAGCCGGATGGGGATTCAAACCCGCGTCCTCTCGAATGCGGAGCCACAGTGTTACAGCTCACCCATTAGTTTCAGTTTTTCATCATTCGTAAAACAGTCTCTGAAATCAGAAACGTAATCCAAATTTAATTTACTCTCTCTTCTTTTCGCACCTCTCTCCCTTTTTTCTATTTTTGGCAGCTATCAAATACAAAGTGAAGATAAGCCCCCTAGATTCTGGGAGATATTATTATATTAATCCCGTTGTATTAAACCAAAAGTGACGAGCAAAATTGATCTGTTTCCTTGTAACCAAACAGGTGACATTTTAATCTCTTCGTAGAAATTAAAAAAATGTTAAACTCCAGTAATTTGCTGCCTCTAATAAAATGTTGTAAAATAAGAAATTTCAATATGGATGTGAACTAATTCTCAATAATGTTTTCACATTTTTTTCACGTATGTCTTTCAGTAAAGATTAAGAATTTTTTGAAATGAAATTATCACTCTGAGCAATAACACGGCTAATTGTTACAAAATTTTATAAATCAGCTCTATTACTCTCCGCAGCTGGAGCGTAATTCTCAAATATCGTCGTAGAAGGGAACATAGTGTTTACAAAGCGTTTAATACGGGCTCCTTTTGACACAGGTCTTGCCACACTGACATTCCTGCACTGAACTTCTCAGTTTTCCTCATGTTCTCATTGAATGCCTATAAGACTTCGAAATATTTAAACTTGCAAAATAAATTGTTGCTGATCATTCCGAGACATACATTATAATGTAAACAGCAGCTACAGTTTGGGTTTAGGGAAAACCGTGCTGTAAGAGAAACAATTCTGTCCTTACCAACCAAGAAAAACAACGATACTTTTATGGCGTTTGTTGATTTAGAAAATAGCCTTTGATAATGTTAGAAGGGACAAGATATTCAAAATTACAAAAAAAAAAAAAATCATGTCTAAAATATCGAGATAGAAGAATACTTTATAATCTATAAAGAATCAAGTGGCTATAATATAAGTAGAGAATCATGAGAGACACGCATCAGTCGAAAAGTATGTGAGCCATGGTTGTCATTCATTCCCACTATTATTCAACTTATATTTGAAGGAAGCAATAAAAGAAGTAAAGAAAAATATGAATGTGGCTTAGGTGTTTACGAAGACAAACCCAGATTAATAGGATTTGCTGATGACCTGTTAGCAGGAACTACTGTAAGAAATGAAAAAAAAAATATACTGATGGAGGATTCTGTAATAAATACAAATCCAAGCAAGACTAAAGTGTAAAAGAAATAACAGGAATAATGGTAACGAAGTCTTCACTGGTATAGAATAATAGTAGATTAAATATACAAATGGGTTCGGAGAAAATAGTAGAAGTAAATAATCTGTATTATTTAGGAACTAAAATTACAACTGATGGCGGAATCAGGAATGATGTTAAATGGTAAATGGCACTAGCAAATAGAAACTTCACGAAAAAGGGAAATCTTTTAGTTGCAAATATTGGTCTAAGAATCAGAAATAACTTTTTAAAACTCTATGTATGGAGTACAGAACATTATGGTAGCGAAGCATGGACTTCAGGAATGAAAGAAACAAGGAAAATAGAAGTATTGGTAATAGGGTGCTATAGAAGGATGCTGAAAACTAAGTGGACCTTTTTTTTTTTTACTTTTGGTTATACGCCTCGTCGACGTCGAGGTCATTAGAGGAGGAATGCGATTGGGGCAAGTAACGGGATGGAATTCGGCCATAGCGTTTTGAAGGAAGCATCCCGGCATTCGCCTGGAGTGATTTGGGGAAACCATGGAAAACCCAAATCTGCAAATCTGGATACCCGGACGGGTATTCCAAAAACCACGTCGTCCCGAATACGAGGCCAGATTGTTACCGCACACCCACCACGCTCGGTGAAATTAAGTGAACAGTTAAGCCACGAAATTAACATGTTTTGGAAATCGGCTGACTGAAGAAGTTTGCGGAAGAATCTTACACAAAGAAGAAACAGGATGGTGGTTAAGTTATGCGGGATTGGTTATGTATGTAATAGATAACGGAGGACGAGTTTCGAGAGTGGTGTTTTGAGATGAAGAGGTTAGTGCAAAATAAGAAGGGATGGATGATTGTATCAAACCAATCGAGAGACTGACGACACTAAAATAAGAGATGAAATAAGCGAGAGGGTGAAACACGGTGCTGGCCCATTGAGACCTGCTCTTCCGAAACACATCGATGGGGCCGCCAGCTTAACGTCAAAATCCGGCGAACGAGTCACTGTCAAAAGGGTGTTATACATTCACTCCATACGCGCTACAGAGAGGTTTGGGATTTAACCCAGGACTTTTGTGCACCATCTGGTGATTAGTAATAATGCACCACCTCTGAAACATGTACCAGTTAAAAAACGTTCTTCAACCACCGGAACTCAAATCAGGTCACGCCGTTTCTGGCGCCGCGCGTCATCAAGGAGCTATAATGCCGTGAAACGAAGATGTTGCTTATAGAAGTATAGCATTTAAAAATCAACCTTTCACCTTCGTCACATGCTGATTGGTGCAGAGGCGTAAATTCCAATTGAAGTAGCTGACTCTATTTCATACCACTGCAGTGCAAAATAAACTTCTTATTTCTATTACATTAGTAATATATGAATTTTATGAGCTTAACAGAATACAAAGCATCCGGCACACCTATAATTTTTTTAATTTAGAGCTGCTAAAAATAGAAAAAAAGGAGTGGAGTTGAGAATGAGTAAGTGAGACAGCAAAAAATTAAATTTGAATTGCGTTTCTGATTTCAGAGATTGTTTTGGAAACACGCCCTCTCATCAAAACATCTCACTTCTACCGACATATTATCATTTACGATTATTAACTTTGCTTTAAGTAGATGGTGTCGCGTGTGTCTTTTGCAATGACCCGGAAAATATTTGGTGTGTATGAACAAAGTTAGGTCTCACTGTTTAAGTAAGATCGATTACCCGTTCGGTAGAGTGATTCTGGGATCCCCACGCAAGCCGGTCTCGGTAGCGTAGCGGCTAGAGTGCTAGCTCCACGCGCCGATGGTCGCCGGTTCAGCCGCGGGCATGGGTGTTAAAGTGTTGTGTCTGTGAATGTCATGTTTGTGATATAGTGTCCTTGTGATTACACTTAAAAATAAGTACACTGGAGAAACTAATACATTGAAAGAATCAGAATCACATTGAGCTGGCTGTGTGGCCTCAGTAACTGAATGCCATTAAATAAAATAAAAAATAAAATAAAACCCCACTAAAACCGAAGTCTCGATGGCAGGACCATGAGTTTAAAATGGTTACTACCAAACTTCGCTTCAAATCGTTACCAGTCACCAACAGCAATCGGATTTTGATTCCTGTATTTGGTTTGCAAGTTAAGCTCTTATTTTTTTTTTTTGTGATAATAGAACGATGAAAATTCAGATTGAGTTTCGAAGAAATAATCCCGCCATTCACCCGGGGTGACTTGGAGAAACCAAGGAAAACCCAAATCTGGCTAGCCGGATGGGGATTCAAACCCGCGTCCTCTCGAATGCGGAGCCACAGTGTTACAGCTCACCCATTAGTTTCAGTTTTTCATCATTCGTAAAACAGTCTCTGAAATCAGAAACGTAATCCAAATTTAATTTACTCTCTCTTCTTTTCGCACCTCTCTCCTTTTTTTCTATTTTTGGCAGCTATCAAATACAAAGTGAAGATAAGCCCCCTAGATTCTGGGAGATATTATTATATTAATCCCGTTGTTTAATGAAGTTGTATTAAACCAAAAGTGACGAGCAAAATTGATCCGTTTCCTTGTAACCAAACAGGTTACTTTTTAATCTCTTCGTAGAATTTAAAAAAAAATGTTAAACTGCAGTAATTTGCTGTCTCTAATAAAATGTTGTAAAATAAGAAATTTCAATATGGATGTGAACTAATTCTCTATAATGTTTTCACATTTTCTTCACGTATGTCTTTCAGTAAAGATTAAGAATTTTTTGAAATGAAATTATCACTCTGAGCAATAACACGGCTAATTGTTACAAAATTTTATAAATCGGCTCTATTACCCTCCGCAGCTGGAGCGTAATTCTCAAATTTCGTTGTAGAAGGGAACATTTACGTGTTTACAAAGCGTTTAATACGGGTTTCCTTGTTGACACAGGTCTTGCCACACTGACATTCCTGCACTGAACTTCTATTTTAAGCCTCAGTTTTCCTCATGTTCTCATTGAATGCCTATAAGACTTCGAAATATTTAAACTTGCAAAATAATTGTTGCTGATCATTCCGAGACATACATTATAATGTAAACAGCAGCTACAGTTTGGGTTTAGGGAAAACCGTGCTGTAAGAGAAACAATTCTGTCCTTACCAACCAAGAAAAACAACGATACTTTTATGGCGTTTGTTGATTTAGAAAATAGCCTTTGATAATGTTAGAAGTGGACTTTTTTTTTTACTTTTGGTTTTACGCCTCGTCCACGTCGAGGTCATTAGAGGAGGAATGGGATTGAGGACAAGAAACGGGATGGAATTCGGCCAGTGTGTTTTGAAGGAAGCATCCCGGAATTCGCCTGGAGTGATTTGGGGAAACCATGGGAATCCAAATCTGCCAATCTGGATGCCCGCACGGGGATTCCAAAAACCACGTCGTCCTCCCGAATACGAGGCCAGATCGTTACCGCACACCCACCACGCTCGGTTAAATTAAGTGAACAGTTAAGCCACGAAATTAACATGTTTTGGAAATCGGCTGACTAAAGAAGTTTGCGGAAGAATCTTACAAAAAGACGAATCAGGATGGTGGGTGATTTTTTAAGTTATGCGGGATTGGTTATGTATGAAGCAGATAACGGAGAACGAGTTTTGAGAGTCGTGTTTTGAGATGAAGAGGTTAGTGCAAAATAAGAAGGGGTTTATTCATTTATTAATTTGTACAATCTGATGGTTCGTTCACTAGAGTGTACAACGAACCGTTATTTCTTAATACTATAATCACATTTTATGGTTAACACAAATCCAATATACTACGAAATGATACAAATAATTTACTATTCTAACTACATACTGTTACTGAAACCTGTTAGTACAACCTGTTACAAAAACTATTACCTAATAATACTAAAGAACTAATTAACTTGATCTTCCAAAAGTTAGGTTCGTTTCACGCTGGTATCCGATGAAGAATAAGCGACGGTAATTGCAGAAGCCACACTTCCGACATCGGCGTTCCGCTTAGTTGTTTGTAACATTTCTCGTCCATTTCGGGTATTTTGATTCAATCCTAATATGGTTTGCTGTATCCTGACAGGTTGCTGGCTATTCTGAAGCCGATACCGCTCCCTGGCTGCATCTGACACAGCACTGCCAGCTTGTCCAGATCTTCCCAGATGACGTTATCATGCAGTATTTCCGATGTAGTTTTTCAAACGAGCTTCACTCTGTACTGTTTGATTCGATCGTCAACTAATGAACATTCAAGCAGTTTATGATCAGGTGTGCCTGGGGATCCGCAGGTGCACAGCTCATTCTCTGCCCTATTGATCCTGTAGAGGTATGTTTCATACGGTCCTTCCCGTTTCCGAATTGTTTCACTGCTGTTGCCATTCGTTTAAGATAAACTTTTTAATGTCCACCCTCTTGGAAGCCATTTGATCCAGGATCTCCGTTATCGTCAGATTTTTCTTTACATAGCCTATTAAATGCTGCCCTATTTCTTATTTCCAGGTCTAAAGGACATATTCCGAGAATGACCATAAGTGCATCAGTTGGGGTAGTTCCGAATGCACTTGTAAAACGCAAGAGAATTCCTCGTTGCATCCGTCTGATGCTTGATATCCCTTGCAGGTTTAACTAATCTTAATCTATGCGCCCATGTGCTTGCTCCATAACTTGCAATAGCTGTGGTTATGGTGCCATGATATAACCTTATGGTTGGCAGTGGTATTGGAAATCTTCTTTGCCGGATGGTAATTAGCTTATTAATTGCTGCAGTCATTCCTTAGTATATATAATCAACGTGATCATTAAAATTCCTATGTTCATCCAGAATAACCCCTAAGTAGTCTATGTTACTGTTTTGCATCTTTTGATAGAATTTTCTCCAAGTTTCACAGTTGCGTTTCAGTGTTCCTTTCATCAATAGGTATTGGATTTTTGTTGGTGCTAGCTGGAGCTTAACTTGTTTGCACCAGCATTCCACTATTTTCATAATTTCATTTGTGTTTTTCTCGACCTCTCTTCTATTATTTCCTCCAAGTAGCAGCAAAATATCATCTGCGAATGCAACGATTCCTTCAAGCTCTGCTAGACCTACGAGTCTGTTAAGCTATATCCCAGAAATCTGGGCCATATACTGAACCTTGTGGACATGCTTTCATGAGATGTTTTGCCAGTTGCTGACCAGAGCCGTGAAGGATTGCAGTTCTTCCGAGACAGTGGTCTTTCATGCTCTCATATAACACTCGTGGGCATCCTAACTCTCTTAGTCGGGCGAACGTACTCGGCCACCATAAATTATCAAAGGCGCCGGAAATGTCGATACATATGGCAATGACATATTTTTTGTTTGTCGCGTTAACTATATGCTGAACTTCATTTATGGCCTCTTGTGTTGACCTGCTTTTCCGGAAGTTGAACTGTTGCTGATTGATAACTTTCAATAATCCGAATAAGAAGGGGTAGAGGATCATATCAAACCAGTCGAGTTAATGATGACAGCAAAATAAGAATAAGAGATGAAATAAGCCATAAGGATGAAACACGGTGCCGGCCCATTCAGACACATGTCCCAGTTCTAAAAAGTTTTGCAACCACCGGAGTTCAAATCAGGCCGTATCACATTGCTATAATGACCCGATCAGAAGAAGTTGCCTATAGAAGTATTGCATTTAAACATCAGCCTGCCACCTCCTACACTTGCTGTTTGGTACGGAGGCGTAATTTCCACTGAAGTAGCTGACTACATCTCATATCACAGCAGTGCGTGATAAACTAGGTTTACCTACCAGATTAGTAAAATACGAAATTTATAAGCGTAACAGAATATACAGCATCCAGAACACCTCTAATTGCTTTAATTGAGAGCTGCTAAACATAGAAAAAAAAGGGGTTGAGAAGGAGAGAGAGAGAGAGAGAGGGAGAGAAATTGAATTTCGTTTCTGATTTTAGAGAGTGTTTAGGAAACCCACACTCCCATCAAATCATTTCACTTCTACAGATATATTATCATTTACGATTATTATCTTTGTTTTAAGTAGAATTTTAAATAATTTTATGGATGTCATCATAGACCAAATACCACAAATGATGAAAAAGTGAAATTAATGAGTGAGCGGTAATACTCTCGTGTCGCATCCTTGCCTCCTGTTCCTTGCATCCGAACTTTTTTCGCATCTAATGACCTCCGACGACTCGGGGCGTATTGCCATAACCAAAGACAAAAGGACCGGAAGGAGATATTGTTAGTCGAGTTCTGCCAGTTGCGACCACAATGAACGAAGACGGGTACTGTGTAACACTGAAGGAACTCAGAAGGCAATTCTAAATTGAAGAAGAGGAATTTTAAGCACGATTCAGCTCGCTCAAAAAACGTCGCTCTTTTGCAAAACTTAGTTGTAAAATCGTAACTCACCAACCCTATGCAGACGTGAAAGATGAGCGTCATTGCTTGTTCAGAGACATGGTGGTGAACTGGTGTGATCAGAGCATTCAAAAAAAAAAAACAAAACAAAAAAAAACAAAAAAACAAAAACAAAAAAAAACTCCGTTTAGTTTTGCGCCTCTTTGCCATCGAGGTCATTAGAGGCGGGAAAGAACTGAACGTTTTCTGACATAGTAGTTTAAAGGAACCATTCCGGCATTAACCTGGAGTAATTTGGAAAAACCATGGAAAACCCAAATCTGGATGGCCGCACGGGAATTTGAACCTGAGACCTCCAGAATGCGAAGTTAGAGCTTCACTGTGAATTCCACCACGGTCGGTCATTCAGAAACTGGTACAGCGTCTATAAAATTCCGTAGGCCGCAATCTTAATTGATTAGAAAAATAGATAATTCCTCAAGCTTTTAAATGATGTATATATTACAGAAAATAAACCGATTTTGTATCTATAAATGCTTGCAGACCTTACTTTTGGATTGCTCTCGTACAATTAACACGGATTCCCACAGTAGTTTTAAACACCAGCTATTATAAGAATCAAAGTAATTATTTAAGTTGTATAAATGTAGTCAAAATTTTGAACTGAATGTGTCGCTCGTTATAAGTGATTTCCTTTGCCTGTCGTAAAGGCCGCAAGAAGGAAGTTCAGAAGACTTCCTTCCTCATACTACGTTGCCAAATTTATTTCCTGAAGCGTTGTCACGTATTCGACCTGCTAGCGCTGCATTTCCGTACGCAAGGAATCATGTCATATAGCTAGACGTTGTCAAACATTCGGAGACATTTGTAATGTGAAAGATTGTGTTTCTTCGCGTTCGGCCTCTTTTATTTTTATTTAACTGATCAGTTCCTTTATAACAGTACGATTATTTATACAGATTATCAATAACTATTCAAGCACGCAAATTTATCTCTTTATATATATTTACTTCGCTTATACGATCGACGAGGACGTGTGTCATGCGAGACAGAGTGGCTCAGTGGAATCGTGCTGATCTGCGGTGGTACTGGTCATTGGGTCGACACAACTTCCGATAATTTTTTTTTCATTCTTTTCACTTGCGGGTTAATTCCTATGGAAGTTAAATGCTTATCAATTAAGCCTTTAGTTTTATTAATTGTTTTGGATTGCTTCAGTATAAAAACACCAATCAAATGAATAACGCACATGTTTCAACCCCCGTGATATTCGATCCGAAACCGCATAAGCCTAAAAAAAATTCAAACCTACACGGACATCCGGAAAAACAATTTCGTTAGTGCTTTAGGACTGGAAGACCAAGAGTGGTGGGTGAGCGATAACGCATTCGTGAGGAGGCGGGTTTGAATCCCTGTCCGGGAATACAGATTTTGGTTTTCCATAATTTTCCCAAATAATGGAAGACGTATGCCGGGATGCTTCCTTCGAAAGGCCATGGCCAAATTCCTGCCCGTTCCTAGTCCCCAGTCCCATTCCGCCTTTAATGTCCTCGACGTCGACGAAGCGTAAATCCTTAAGCTGAAATGGTTTCCAATACATCTCTATGATATATCATATTTCCCCTAATTCTGTTTCATTGTCTTATACGTATGTTGCTTCTACATTAGTTTCATTACTTCATATTTCTCTTGTAACCATTTTTGTTTGACGTTAAACTTGCGAGTACTTCTCTCGTCATTGATTTCATTTTTTCTTCTATTATTAACAATATTTTCTTATTACGGCGGCATACAATCACTACACATTTTCGCTTCGTCTAGGATTACTTAGTTTGTTTCTTAAAGTCTGTTTGGTTCTTGCTGTCGTTAACTGACATTTGAACTGGTTTCTGAATCACTGTTTAAGCGCGATACAATGTAGCTTGGATCTAGTTATGTTTTTATAAGTAACAGAAGTACGCCCCCCCCCTCCCCCCACATAGGCTTTACTCCTATCACATATTTGTCATAACGAACATAGCAACTAAAGAAAATTGTTTTTTTTTTCCTGCTTACATGATGGATTAAATGCGTCATTCCTTATTTACGATACTCCCCAAACTCCCGGTTTTGATTTATTCCAGGAGGACAGTTACTTAAGAAACTGTACGGCGACCGTATTGCTCGTGATCGACGGAAAAGTTTTCACGTTTGAGGTGAGTTCAGAATACGATATGGTACGAAAAAAACTGCCACTTGTCAATGGACTGTTAAGGGCATTTTCTTTAATCCAGTGTAAGGAAGAACGTCAGGCATTTCCTTGTTGATCTCCACGTCGTCAAAACTCGCACAACTTCTGACATTTCCGTGTTGACGGAACTGGATCTCACCATGCATTACGGAGCCATCGTGTTGTATTTTGTTGAACATAATTATGGCGTATTCTATCGAAAGCAACGATTTTGTATCAAAAAATGATAGGTTCAGGATAAAGCTTGTCTCGTATGATTCATCTATTTGGAGCAGATAATGGAGAAAATATTATACCAGCTTATATGTTATACATTGTTCTTAGCAAAATAGCGATGCAGGATTTAAATACAATGAAAATGACGAAGGAAACAATTAGATACTTAAAAAGATGTCTAAAGTCTAAGAGCTGCGAAACCATTTTTTTATTTTGTTTTAGGTATTAAAGCAAAAAATAATGTTTGATAGTGCTACCGATTTATCCAGTAACTGTGAAATTTGGCTACCTAATTAAACTAAGAGGTTTTTCGATTATAGATCGATGTATCACTTTACATTATTGTATTTCTCGGCTATTGGTTTTGGTTGAAGGAAATTCTAGTAATCGATACTACAGGTATTTATTGTCTCCGACGGAAGAAACTAATTGCTAGAATTATCTGTATACCCATTTGAAAAAATAAATAAAACTGCTAACAACGAGAGTTGATCCGGCGACAACGGGCTTATAAATCAGATAGGTTACTCGGTGCGCCACGCGGCTCTTGGAATTCTCTTAAGGTAGAAAGTATTTGAAGGCAACAGAATGTTTCAATACCGATTTTCTCAACAGCGGCGAAGAAGCTCATGTAACACCTAAAGCAATCCGGTGTAGGAAGTACACAAAAAAGCCTGTTTTTATTAATGAGAAATTCTTTAAACCGTCGTCGAACAGCTACTAGTATAGCAAAACAAAGATTTCGTTTACAGAAATTAGTACCTGAAATCTGAAAACCAGGAATATGATTGTAAAAGAAGTACACCTTGCCTTAGTCTCTGTTTTTATTGAGTGATTCTCCGTGACATGTATCTCCATTTAGGTTACTGAAACAGGTTGTTATTTTTATTTTTATTCTGGTTGTAAATATATCCTTGTTTTATATGATTTATGTGTGAGTAAGCTCATACGATTTGACTACTTAAGTGTTTTTTCCTACTATGCGATCCCGCGTCTTTTTTGGTGTTATGATATATTTCTTTTCTGATGACGGTGGGTAGTCAGATGTCTTACCTAATGTTTGTTGGTCCCCCGTGCAAAGTAAGTCCCACGTAAGAATCAATTTTTACAGCTGCCACGCTTTTGATTTCTTCTGCAAAACCGGCATATCAGTAAACCATGCTTTAGTTGATTGTTTACTCACCATTATTAATCAATTGGAAATATGTAGCTTTTATATATTTTTTGCAACCATAAAACGTTTCTTTTAATACTTTTTTTTTTTTTTTTTTAAATGTCAAGTTGTATGATTTCTTCATTTCCATTGAATTTTAATATTAGGTGTTTGTTTTACTTGGAGTAATGAGAAAGTTACAAATGTGTGATTAAATCCAATATTTTTTTTACCGTCACCATAACATTGATAATTGCTCGTTCATCCGCCTTTTAGGTGCCATTTTCAACCCTAAGCTTGAGTAATTCATGTTTCTTCACCCTCCTTTTAAGGCGTGATTAGTAAGTGACTAATTATGCCCAAAATAACTGAGCAAAAGTGTCTTGTTTTGTAAGTGGGGTATTTTGTCATTTGGTAGGAAAAAGCTCACATAATCTACTCCAAAACTCTTGCACCATCATTGCGTTATAGTTTTCTGATATTCAGTCTGAGAAAAGATGTTTTAAATTAACTGTCTCAAACTAAATTCTCTTATTAACTTCGATTTATTATTATTATTAAAATGGTTTCGCAGCTCTTAGACTTTAGACATCTTTTTAAGTATCTAATTGTTTCCTTCGTCATTTTCATTGTATTTAAATCCTGCATCGCTATTTTGCTAAGAACAATGTATAACATATAAGCTGGTATAATATTTTCTCCATTATCTGCTCCAAATAGATGAATCATACGAGACAAGCTTTATCCTGAACCTATCATTTTTTGATACAAAATCGTTGCTTTCGATAGAATACGCCATAATTATGTTCAACAAAATACAACACGATGGCTCCGTAATGCATGGTGAGATCCAGTTCCGTCAACACGGAAATGTCAGAAGTTGTGCGAGTTTTGACGACGTGGAGATCAACAAGGAAATGCCTGACGTTCTTCCTTACACTGGATTAAAGAAAATGCCCTTAACAGTCCATTGACAAGTGGCAGTTTTTTTCGTACCATATCGTATTCTGAACTCACCTCAAACGTGAAAACTTTTCCGTCGATCACGAGCAATACGGTCGCCGTACAGTTTCTTAAGTAACTGTCCTCCTGGAATAAATCAAAACCGGGAGTTTGGGGAGTATCGTAAATAAGGAATGACGCATTTAATCCATCATGTAAGCAGAAAAAAAAAAAAAAAAACAATTCTTTAGTTGCTATGTTCGTTATGACAAATATGTGATAGGAGTAAAGCCTATGTGGGGGGAGGGGGGGGGCGTACTTCTGTTACTTATAAAAACATAACTAGATCCAAGCTACATTGTATCGCGCTTAAACAGTGATTCAGAAACCAGTTCAAATGTCAGTTAACGACAGCAAGAACCAAACAGACTTTAAGAAACAAACTAAGTAATCCTAGACGAAGCGAAAATGTGTAGTGATTGTATGCCGCCGTAATAAGAAAATATTGTTAATAATAGAAGAAAAAATGAAATCAATGACGAGAGAAGTACTCGCAAGTTTAACGTCAAACAAAAATGGTTACAAGAGAAATATGAAGTAATGAAACTAATGTAGAAGCAACATACGTATAAGACAATGAAACAGAATTAGGGGAAATATGATATATCATAGAGATGTATTGGAAACCATTTCAGCTTAAGGATTTACGCTTCGTCGACGTCGAGGACATTAAAGGCGGAATGGGACTGGGGACTAGGAACGGGCAGGAATTTGGCCATGGCCTTTCGAAGGAAGCATCCCGGCATACGTCTTCCATTATTTGGGAAAATTATGGAAAACCAAAATCTGTATTCCCGGACAGGGATTCAAACCCGCCTCCTCACGAATGCGTTATCGCTCACCCACCACTCTTGGTCTTCCAGTCCTAAAGCACTAACGAAATTGTTTTTCCGGATGTCCGTGTAGGTTTGAATTTTTTTTAGGCTTATGCGGTTTCGGATCGAATATCACGGGGGTTGAAACATGTGCGTTATTCATTTGATTGGTGTTTTTATACTGAAGCAATCCAAAACAATTAATAAAACTAAAGGCTTAATTGATAAGCATTTAACTTCCATAGGAATTAACCCGCAAGTGAAAAGAATGAAAAAAAAATTATCGGAAGTTGTGTCGACCCAATGACCAGTACCACCGCAGATCAGCACGATTCCACTGAGCCACTCTGTCTCGCATGACACACGTCCTCGTCGATCGTATAAGCGAAGTAAATATATATAAAGAGATAAATTTGCGTGCTTGAATAGTTATTGATAATCTGTATAAATAATCGTACTGTTATAAAGGAACTGATCAGTTAAATAAAAATAAAAGAGGCCGAACGCGAAGAAACACAATCTTTCACATTACAAATGTCTCCGAATGTTTGACAACGTCTAGCTATATGACATGATTCCTTGCGTACGGAAATGCAGCGCTAGCAGGTCGAATACGTGACAACGCTTCAGGAAATAAATTTGGCAACGTAGTATGAGGAAGGAAGTCTTCTGAACTTCCTTCTTGCGGCCTTTACGACAGGCAAAGGAAATCACTTATAACGAGCGACACATTCAGTTCAAAATTTTGACTACATTTATACAACTTAAATAATTACTTTGATTCTTATAATAGCTGGTGTTTAAAACTACTGTGGGAATCCGTGTTAATTGTACGAGAGCAATCCAAAAGTAAGGTCTGCAAGCATTTATAGATACAAAATCGGTTTATTTTCTGTAATATATACATCATTTAAAAGCTTGAGGAATTATCTATTTTTCTAATCAATTAAGATTGCGGCCTACGGAATTTTATAGACGCTGTACCAGTTTCTGAATGACCGACCGTGGTGGAATTCACAGTGAAGCTCTAACTTCGCATTCTGGAGGTCTCAGGTTCAAATTCCCGTGCGGCCATCCAGATTTGGGTTTTCCATGGTTTTTCCAAATTACTCCAGGTTAATGCCGGAATGGTTCCTTTAAACTACTATGTCAGAAAACGTTCAGTTCTTTCCCGCCTCTAATGACCTCGATGGCAAAGAGGCGCAAAACTAAACAGGAGTTTTTTTTTTTTTGAATGCTCTGATCACACCAGTTCACCACCATGTCTCTGAACAAGCAATGACGCTCATCTTTCACGTCTGCATAGGGTTGGTGAGTTACGATTTTACAACTAAGTTTTGCAAAAGAGCGACGTTTTTTGAGCGAGCTGAATCGTGCTTAAAATTCCTCTTCTTCAATTTAGAATTGCCTTCTGAGTTCCTTCAGTGTTACACAGTACCCGTCTTCGTTCATTGTGGTCGCAACTGGCAGAACTCGACTAACAATATCTCCTTCCGGTCCTTTTGTCTTTGGTTATGGCAATACGCCCCGAGTCGTCGGAGGTCATTAGATGCGAAAAAAGTTCGGATGCAAGGAACAGGAGGCAAGGATGCGACACGAGAGTATTACCGCTCACTCATTAATTTCACTTTTTCATCATTTGTGGTATTTGGTCTATGATGACATCCATAAAATTATTTAAAATTCTACTTAAAACAAAGATAATAATCGTAAATGATAATATATCTGTAGAAGTGAAATGATTTGATGGGAGTGTGGGTTTCCTAAACACTCTCTAAAATCAGAAACGAAATTCAATTTCTCTCCCTCTCTCTCTCTCTCTCTCTCTCTCCTTCTCAACCCCTTTTTTTCTATGTTTAGCAGCTCTCAATTAAAGCAATTAGAGGTGTTCTGGATGCTGTATATTCTGTTACGCTTATAAATTTCGTATTTTACTAATCTGGTAGGTAAACCTAGTTTATCACGCACTGCTGTGATATGAGATGTAGTCAGCTACTTCAGTGGAAATTACGCCTCCGTACCAAACAGCAAGTGTAGGAGGTGGCAGGCTGATGTTTAAATGCAATACTTCTATAGGCAACTTCTTCTGATCGGGTCATTATAGCAATGTGATACGGCCTGATTTGAACTCCGGTGGTTGCAAAACTTTTTAGAACTGGGACATGTGTCTGAATGGGCCGGCACCGTGATTCATCCTATGGCTTATTTCATCTCTTATTCTTATTTTGCTGTCATCATTAACTCGACTGGTTTGATATGATCCTCTACCCCTTCTTATTCGGATTATTGAAAGTTATCAATCAGCAACAGTTCAACTTCCGGAAAAGCAGGTCAACACAAGAGGCCATAAATGAAGTTCAGCATATAGTTAACGCGACAAACAAAAAATATGTCATTGCCATATGTATCGACATTTCCGGCACCTTTGATAATTTATGGTGGCCGAGTACGTTCGCCCGACTAAGAGAGTTAGGATGCCCACGAGTGTTGTATGAGAGCATGAAAGACCACTGTCTCGGAAGAACTGCAATCCTTCACGGCTCTGGTCAGCAACTGGCAAAACATCTCATGAAAGCATGTCCACAAGGTTCAGTATATGGCCCAGATTTCTGGGATATAGCTTAACAGACTCGTAGGTCTAGCAGAGCTTGAAGGAATCGTTGCATTCGCAGATGATATTTTGCTGCTACTTGGAGGAAATAATAGAAGAGAGGTCGAGAAAAACACAAATGAAATTATGAAAATAGTGGAATGCTGGTGCAAACAAGTTAAGCTCCAGCTAGCACCAACAAAAATCCAATACCTATTGATGAAAGGAACACTGAAACGCAACTGTGAAACTTGGAGAAAATTCTATCAAAAGATGCAAAACAGTAACATAGACTACTTAGGGGTTATTCTGGATGAACATAGGAATTTTAATGATCACGTTGATTATATATACTAAGGAATGACTGCAGCAATTAATAAGCTAATTACCATCCGGCAAAGAAGATTTCCAATACCACTGCCAACCATAAGGTTATATCATGGCACCATAACCACAGCTATTGCAAGTTATGGAGCAAGCACATGGGCGCATAGATTAAGATTAGTTAAACCTGCAAGGGATATCAAGCATCAGACGGATGCAACGAGGAATTCTCTTGCGTTTTACAAGTGCATTCGGAACTACCCCAACTGATGCACTTATGGTCATTCTCGGAATATGTCCTTTAGACCTGGAAATAAGAAATAGGGCAGCATTTAATAGGCTATGTAAAGAAAAATCTGACGATAACGGAGATCCTGGATCAAATGGCTTCCAAGAGGGTGGACATTAAAAAGTTTATCTTAAACGAATGGCAACAGCAGTGAAACAATTCGGAAACGGGAAGGACCGTATGAAACATACCTCTACAGGATCAATAGGGCAGAGAATGAGCTGTGCACCTGCGGATCCCCAGGCACACCTGATCATAAACTGCTTGAATGTTCATTAGTTGACGATCGAATCAAACAGTACAGAGTGAAGCTCGTTTGAAAAACTACATCGGAAATACTGCATGATAACGTCATCTGGGAAGATCTGGACAAGCTGGCAGTGCTGTGTCAGATGCAGCCAGGGAGCGGTATCGGCTTCAGAATAGCCAGCAACCTGTCAGGATACAGCAAACCATATTAGGATTGAATCAAAATACCCGAAATGGACGAGAAATGTTACAAACAACTAAGCGGAACGCCGATGTCGGAAGTGTGGCTTCTGCAATTACCGTACGCTTATTCTTCATCGGATACCAGCGTGAAACGAACCTAACTTTTGGAAGATCAAGTTAATTAGTTCTTTAGTATTATTAGGTAATAGTTTTTGTAACAGGTTGTACTAACAGGTTTCAGTAACAGTATGTAGTTAGAATAGTAAATTATTTGTATCATTTCGTAGTATATTGGATTTGTGTTAACCATAAAATGTGATTATAGTATTAAGAAATAACGGTTCGTTGTACACTCTAGTGAAGCGAACCATCAGATTGTACAAATTAATAAATGAATAAACCCCTTCTTATTTTGCACTAACCTCTTCATCTCAAAACACGACTCTCAAAACTCGTTCTCCGTTATCTGCTTCATACATAACCAATCCCGCATAACTTAAAAAATCACCCACCATCCTGATTCGTCTTTTTGTAAGATTCTTCCGCAAACTTCTTTAGTCAGCCGATTTCCAAAACATGTTAATTTCGTGGCTTAACTGTTCACTTAATTTAACCGAGCGTGGTGGGTGTGCGGTAACGATCTGGCCTCGTATTCGGGAGGACGACGTGGTTTTTGGAATCCCCGTGCGGGCATCCAGATTGGCAGATTTGGATTCCCATGGTTTCCCCAAATCACTCCAGGCGAATTTCCGGGATGCTTCCTTCAAAACACACTGGCCGAATTCCATCCCGTTTCTTGTCCTCAATCCCATTCCTCCTCTAATGACCTCGACGTGGACGAGGCGTAAAACCAAAAGTAAAAAAAAAAGTCCACTTCTAACATTATCAAAGGCTATTTTCTAAATCAACAAACGCCATAAAAGTATCGTTGTTTTTCTTGGTTGGTAAGGACAGAATTGTTTCTCTTACAGCACGGTTTTCCCTAAACCCAAACTGTAGCTGCTGTTTACATTATAATGTATGTCTCGGAATGATCAGCAACAATTTATTTTGCAAGTTTTAAATATTTCGAAGTCTTATAGGCATTCAATGAGAACATGAGGAAACTGAGGCTTAAAATAGAAGTTCAGTGCAGGAATGTCAGTGTGGCAAGACCTGTGTCAACAAGGAAACCCGTATTAAACGCTTTGTAAACACGTAAATGTTCCCTTCTACAACGAAATTTGAGAATTACGCTCCAGCTGCGGAGGGTAATAGAGCCGATTTATAAAATTTTGTAACAATTAGCCGTGTTATTGCTCAGAGTGATAATTTCATTTCAAAAAATTCTTAATCTTTACTGAAAGACATACGTGAAGAAAATGTGAAAACATTATTAGAGAATTAGTTCACATCCATATTGAAATTTCTTATTTTACAACATTTTATTAGAGACAGCAAATTACTGGAGTTTAACATTTTTTTAAATTCTACGAAGAGATTAAAAAGTAACCTGTTTGGTTACAAGGAAACGGATCAATTTTGCTCGTCACTTTTGGTTTAATACAACTTCATTAAACAACGGGATTAATATAATAATATCTCCCAGAATCTAGCACTCTAGCCGCTACGCTACCGAGACCGGCTTGCGTGGGGATCCCTGAATCACTCTACCGAACGGGTAATCGATCTTACTTAAACAGTGAGACCTAACTTTGTTCATACACACCAAATATTTTCCGGGTCATTGCAAAAGACACACGCGACACCATCTACTTAAAGCAAAGTTAATAATCGTAAATGATAATATGTCGGTAGAAGTGAGATGTTTTGATGAGAGGGCGTGTTTCCAAAACAATCTCTGAAATCAGAAACGCAATTCAAATTTAATTTTTTGCTGTCTCACTTACTCATTTCAACTCCACTCCTTTTTTTCTATTTTTAGCAGCTCTAAATTAAAAAAATTATAGGTGTGCCGGATGCTTTGTATTCTGTTAAGCTCATAAAATTCATATATTACTAATGTAATAGAAATAAGAAGTTTATTTTGCACTGCAGTGGTATGAAATAGAGTCAGCTACTCAATTGGAATTTACGCCTCTGCACCAATCAGCATGTGACGAAGTGAAAGATTGATTTTTAAATGCTATACTTCTATAAGCAACATCTTCGTTTCACGGCATTATAGCTCCTTGTGACGCGCGGCGCCAGAAACGGCGTGACTGATTTGAGTTCTGGTGGTTGAAGAACGTTTTTAACTGGTACAGTTTCAGAGGTGGTGCATTATTACTAATCACCAGATGGTGCACAAAAGTCCTGGGTTAAATTCCAAACCTCTCTGTAGCGCGTATGGAGTGAATGTATAACACCCTTTTGACAGTGACTCGTTCGCCGGATTTTGACGTTAAGCTGGCGGCCCCATCGATGTGTTTCGGAAGAGCAGGTCTCAATGGGCCAGCACCGTGTTTCACCCTCTCGCTTATTTCATCTTTCATCTCTTATTTTAGTGTCGTCAGTCTCTCGATTGGTTTGATACAATCATCCATCCCTTCTTATTTTGCACTAACCTCTTCATCTCAAAACACCACTCTCGAAACTCGTCCTCCGTTATCTATTACATACATAACCAATCCCGCATAACTTAACCACCATCCTGTTTCTTCTTTGTGTAAGATTCTTCCGCAAATCTTCAGTCAGCCGATTTCCAAAACATGTTAATTCGTGGCTTAACTGTTCACTTAATTTCACCGAGCGTGGTGGGTGTGCGGTAACAATCTGGCCTCGTATTCGGGACGACGTGGTTTTTGGATACCGTCCGGGTATTCAGATTTGCAGATTTGGGTTTTCCATGGTTTCCAAATCACTCCAGGCGAATGCCGGGATGCTTCCTTCAAAACGCTATGGCGAATTCATCCGTACTTGCCCCAATCGCTTTCCTCCTCTAATGACCTCGACGTCGACGAGGCGTATAACCAAAAGTAAAAAAAAAGGTCCACTTAGTTTTCAGCATCCTTCTATAGCACCCTATTACCAATACTTCTATTTTCCTTGTTTCTTTCATTCCTGAAGTCATGCTTCGCTACCATAATGTTCTGTAACTCCATACATAGAGTTTTAAAAAGTTATTTCTGA
>JARYHS010015495.1:0-14692 GCA_031002005.1 Vandiemenella viatica
GTGAGGATGTAATGAAATGGTGAACTTATACAGTGTATCGTAGCAAAGCGAATATTAAAGATTATTGAGCTATGTAGGCTTGAAGCTAATCTTGGTTTCCGAGCCATGGCGAAAGTCGCGGATTTGGGATTTGCCAGACCACACACCCTGCTCCCTGGGGATGGGTCACTCACCGAGCGGGAAAAGCCTGCCGTCCGAAACCCGAATGTTCTCTCCCCGGCGAACTTAGCCGAATATGTCCGACCTCTGTTGGATTCTTTGGCCAAATCACATATCGAGGATATCACGTGACATTAGGTGCCGACCTGAAGGTCCAATCAAAATGAGCGTATAACTCAAAATCCTGGGAATTTTTGTTGTATGTGAGCTTCGAGACTACAAATGGGCGGAGCAAGAAGTTTCCTCGTGGACCGAAGAGCGAGGAGCTGACATTCTAGATTCTAACTTCGATCGCACCAGTCTGAGGTTGACTTGGAAAGTTGACTTCTTTCGCTAACCGCAGCTTGCCTTGCTGGAGCAAGGTATCACCGCAACACAGCCGGTAATGCGATGATGCGCATTGCCAGACCAGAGATGCCTATAGCCGACTTGTGAGATAATCTCACATATCGTGGGTCCGCTACACTCATCACAGACATCAGACGCAGAACTACAATGGTAATTGATTACGACCAAGCCATGTGATTGTGCATTCCGTGAAACAGAACCCGTAAGCGACTTTGAGAGGATAGGTCCATGTTCTCACTTTGTAATTGTAAAAACCCCTGAGCTAGCGGCATAATTTGCCAGAACTAGTTATTTTCGAATGATATATTGTTCATTCTGGCGCCCATGATTTTCTTTTTAACTGTAAAGTCACAGTATTATGATGCCTTTGTCTGAGGTAGTCATAACTTGTATTTTTCATTGTTTCCAGTTGTCATTATTTCTTGCATTTTGATTCTGAGATATTTAAAAGTAAATATACAATTGTTTGCTTGCTCATGACGGCTAATTGTAACTCTGAGCGTTGCTTTTATGATTTTGCCAATTTGTGTTAATGTTAACGGTAAATTCGCTCAGACTTGTAATCGCCAGTGATAAGAAAATAAATGTCATATTGTGACAATTTTTCCTAAATTCCAACTAACGTCGAGATTCTTGCAAATTAATAAATTTCACTCCTTTAAAAATTAAAATTAAAAATCCACAATTATTAATCATAAAGGTATGAAAGATAATTGTAACGTGGTTTGCCCACCAAGGCACTCACCACAATATTCCTACTATTTGTTGGTATGTCTGTGTTTGAACTGGCCTTCGGAAGACGGTAAATGACGAATTTGTTAATTATTTATTGGAAAGCTAATTATTTGGCTACAAGGGTTCTGAATTCAACGTATGCTTGCTGTGGTTGAGAGGAAACGTTGAGGCCTGGTTTTCGGGTTCCACAATCCAGATTTTGGATATTCATGGTTTCCCAAATCAGTAGAGGTATTCAGGCATGGTTTCATCGAAAGCCATGACCGAATTCCGTTCCGTTTCCCTGCACGCCCCCCCCCCCCCCCCAACTCAATGTTTTTCCGCCTCCAACTACCTCGACGCTGGCAATGCGTAAAACCCTAAAAAAAGAAATCAAGTACGACGAAAGATAAAATAAATTTAGTTTCAACACAATTGGTTCATAAAATAACGCGCTTTTATGACAGAATATTCTCAAAACTGACCAAAATAAACTTAATTCTCGGTCAGCTGTTGCCTGCTCGGCAAAACAGAATATTCTCTGTATGAATTTGTGCACCCCTGCTGTCGAACATTCTTAAGGTTGATCAATTCTGAATACTTTAGACAAAGTTTTACTAACGGTAGATTTTTACAAATATTGCTAAACATCAAAGAATGACAGAAATTTATGCAGGAGTCTTGTAACTCTTTATAAACATAATTTAGTCACAGTAAATAATATCTGTATTTGGAACTACAAAGTTCATTAGAATTTGTGAAGGTAATGCAGTTTCGCAATTACTTAATGGATCCTCTTATGAAGCAACCTCCGTCTTTATAGTTCAGTATAATAACAAAAAGTAGTTTGTTTTAAGGCATGTCCTTCACAAGGAATGTCTTCTCTAAATCTTCTCTATTCTTTTTTATTTTCCGCCAGCTGTTTGCAGTTCCATGTCATTCACCAATTGGAATTTTCGAGGTCTTTCTTTCTTTTGGCTAAACTCCAAAACCTCCACAATCATACTTTGTTGCCTTATCAAAATGCCACAAACCAATTTTTCTTTCTTTCTCTGATAAGTTTCAAAATATTTACCCTTTCACAGATTCTCACCCAAAACCTCCTAATTCTTGACTCCATTGATCAAGACTGATTCCCTCCCTCTCCCTCCCCCCCCCCCCCCCCATATTCCGCCTCACCTTCGTCTCTGAAGTCTCCTTTCTCTTGTTGCAAAGTCTCTGAACCATACAAACGCCACTACAAACGAAACCTTTCCAACAGATAACCAAACAGTATTTCCCCCCCCCCCCCCCTGTTGAAAGATTCCTTACCCATTGACTATGCATTTTATTTTCTCAGCACGATGCGTATCTCTCTATAAGTAGGAAGACTTTCATCTGTTGTGTTATTTCATTACCGATCTGAAGATGCACTTCTGCGCCTCCTGTATTTTAGTTCCACCGAGAGGGTGAGCGGTAACGCTCTGGCCTCGCATTCGGAAAGACGGCGGTTCGAATCCCCGTCCGACCATACAGAGTTCGGTTTTTCATGATTTCTCCAAAATCACTCCTGGTGAATGCCGGAATGCTTCCTTCTAAAGATCATGGCCGAATTCCTTCCGGTTCCTTACACCCAGTCCCCATTCACCTCTAATGAAGTCGACGAGGCGTAAAGCAAAAAAAAAAATAATACCATGACATTAATTTTCATTCCGTATTCTCGATATGCATTGTTAAAATTACCAAAAATTGCCGTGACAGTTTCTACGCTCTCAGTTATTAGAAACCATGTCTTCAGCAGATATAATTCTCTTTATCCTTCTTCCACCAATTATTACTGCTTTTTTATGATTCATAAAGCTGTTAAGAATTTTTTGCCAACATGGTGAATAGCATGGGGTGACATATAACAAACCTATCTAAATCCTTTACTGATTTTTACTTTATAGTTAATCCGACAAAGAATTTTTTCAGTCCTAAAACAGTCAATGTTCACTTGGAAATGATTGCCAATTGTAAAGCAGCAAAAAAGCTACTCAAAGGAATCGTAGAGTTTATCTGATCTATGGAAGGAATTAATTCACACGCGGGCTGCCACTTCCGTCGGGCGGTTGAAATTAATCGTTTTTGTCACTGATTTAACGCCCTCTTTCACCGCCGATGTTTTCCGGCTGGCTCGATGATCAGTATTATCCCCGGAAATATCTGTCCGTCCGCTTCACCGCACGGGTCACCGCTAGCGCCCATCATAAAGTCATTCTTTCTAATAATTTACTCCTGAATATACCTGTGGGATGCAGCGTCCCATCATACGTTACTATGTTTGTGGAAAATGCAGGTAACGTACTAATCTGCGAGGGAAGATTGTGTGATACACCATTACAAGCATTTTTGTTAAATCAGTTTCTTCCTCAAATAAAGTTATCTATTGAGCAAACAAAAATGCTGTTGTGTATAAGAATCTGGTTTCACGAAACGTGGATGGTTAAATGGCGATAATTCTACTTCTTCCTCTTTTTATTAGGATCTATATCGTGTATTTGTTGTTGTTGTTGTGTTGTGGTGGTGGTGTGTTATCACCGTTGTCGTTATTGTTGTTGTCATGATCGTCGTATCTGTTGAGGTAGTTTGTGGTTGTCGTCATCGTTATCATCATAACCATCAGCGTCATTGTCGTCGTCCCTTCTGTTGTCGTTGTTTTGATCATAGGATATATTGTGGTAGTTTAGGTGGTTGTGGTTGTTGTTGCTTCTGTCTTCGCTGTCGTCGTTTTTATTACTGTCTTTTTTTTTTGCACATGATGTTCCAGTAGCTAGCCTCGTTAACGTAAGGAATAAAGGAGGCTTACAGCTTGATTCCAAACTAGGGTACGGATAGTTTTCATTAAGTGCTGTATCCGTCCTGTGTTGTCTATACCGTAACATACGCAATACTGAGGATGATATCATATACACAGTAGAATAAAATAGGAATACAATTGCGCTGGCTGTATGATTGACCACACCATAAGCCTTTTTTTAATTTTATTTTTTAAAGTTCTTCACTAATGGTGGTCGTAGTGGTAGTGATATTCGTCAAATATTAACTTTTTTACACCATTTCTCTCACTCTGGGCATCGCATCGTGTTGTTGGTAATTACTGCGCTATCGTTGGTTATAGTATCCGTTGCAGCCACACGAGTGGTATTGTGAGATTCCTTCTTATAATTTTCACTTACCGTTTAATTTTTTTTTACGACTCGTCGACGTCGAGGTCATTAAAGGCGGGAAAGGATGCGGGAAAGAACGGAAGGATTTCGGCCATGATCTTTTAAAGGAAGCATCCAGGCATTCGCTTGGAGCGATCTGAAGAAACCATGGAAAACCTAAATTTTGTGCCCAGATGGGATTTCGAACCCATGTCCTCCCAAATGCGAGGCCAGAGCGTTAACCGCTCACTCACCACGCTCGGTTACTATTTCATGTACAGTAGTACTGAAATTGATCCAGTGTTAAAGTTCCTTTATAGGATGCTTTGAGAGTAAAGTTCCTGCTTTGTGATTTCATTGCGAATTTTATCGTGGGTTTGCTTTTGTTGTTATTGTCTTTATTGTTGTCTTGATCGTCGTATCTGTTGTGGTGGTTTTGGTTCATTGTTTTCATCATCATCATCGTTGTTTGCGTCATCGCTTCTGTTGTTGTCGTTGCCTTGATCGTTGGATGTGTTGTTGTGGTACTTGAGGTGGTTATGGTGGTTGTTGTTTTTTCGCCGTTGTTGTCGGTAATCTTATCGATATTGTTACTGTGTTTCTTTGCACTAATTTTCCGTAGTTGGCTTTGGTAACTTAAAGAATAATGACAGTCTCCGGTTCGATTACAAACTAAGGCACTGACAGTTTTCATTGAGTGCTGTGCTCGTATACATACCGTAACATACGCAATACTGAGGATGATATCATATACAAAGTAGAATAAAATAGAAACATAACTGCGCTGGCCGTATGACTGACAAGATCGTAAACAATTTTAAAAAAAAATACTTCAGTAATGTTGGTCTGTGTGTTGTGGTCGTCATGTTCATCAAATATTAACTTTTTACACCATTTCTCTCATTCTCAACATCATCTTATTGATAATATTGGCGCTATCGTTGTTTATCTTCGGTGCACAGTATCCGTTGCAGCCACAAGAGTGATATTACTTGATTCCTTCCTATGGTTTTCACTCACTGTTTCGTGTAGTATTGATGACTTGTTAACGTTCGTTCATAAGATGCTTTTGATAGGAAAGTTTCTGCTGTGTGGTTATTCGTTATCTGTGATGCTTCCTTTATTGAAAAACGCAAAACTTTGGCATCTATCGAGGAGCAGGCCCACATTACACCCTGTCCCTTGTGAGCAGTGATTTACCGCCTTTCTAATAACAAACAATGGGTTTTATTTTCTGTTGGGTCGATTACTACTCCCGGTAACTTTCCTATTTGAACAAATCTCTCTCGCAGTTTACAAAAACTCAGTTTTTTCTAGTCAGTGATTCAGTAAACTGGTGCAACAGCTGTGTTAACTATGCGGTTTTCGTGTGGGAGATATAAGCTTAATTTTATGACAAGCGTTACTTCGCGATTGGTGTTAGCATTCCTTGACGTCAGTCTCGTTTCGAGCAGTGGCGAAGGACAAGAATCGGCTGTGATGAGGACTGGTTGTAACGAGCGAGCAGGGGGCCCTCCCGGATCGGATTAGAGCTTATTTATAGCGCGGCGGCCGCGGGGATAATCCACAGCCAGCCATCTGCAGCCACAGCTCTCGTCGGCTACAACACTCACCTCCTGAAGAAACGAAGAGAACTCACTGAGGGCAACAGTATAATATTACGCAGGGCTGTCGTGTCCATACATCACTTCTGTAATTCCTGTAACTCTCCAACGCATGATAGACAATCTAATCCAGCACAGTGAATAGATTGGCCTAGTTGTCAATCCTTCAAAGACCAAACTTGTAGTCTTCTCTAAGAGAAAAATCCAGGATACCCTATCAGTGAGACCGAGCAAGTATCCTCCTTGAAATTCTTTGGCTCTGTGATGGGTGAGCAGTGTGATTCCAAAAAAGAAATCAAATCTAGAATAGAACATGCCAGGAGACAATTTATTATCATGCATTTTTTTTTTGCTTAAGATTAAATCTTAATTTGCAGTTGAGAATACGAATGATTCACTGCTACGGGTGTGAGAGCTGGACCTTAGACCAAAAATCTATAGAAGAGAATTGATGCCTTTGAAGTGTATTTGTATCGTCGTCCCTTACACATACCTTGGGTGCTGAAAATCTCAAACGAAGAAGTACTTCATAGAATGGAGAAACAAACAGAACTGCTGCTCAATATAAAGCAAAGGAAAACTCAATATCCAGGCCACATTATGAGAGGCCAGAGCTATCAGCTACTGCGACTCATCAGGTACAGGGGAAAAGATCTGTTCGAAGGAGAAGGAATTCGTGGCTGAAGGACATTCGCAGAGGGTACACCTGCACGTCAAAAGAGGCTATCCACGCTGCATTTTCATGTCCAGCTATGTGGACCGCAGACCTCCGATAGGAGATGGCGTCTTAAGAAAAACACTGACTGCGAAGAATCACAGAGAGTGGTGTCATTCAAGCAGCACAGTACTCATTATTATGAAAGCGGTTCATCGAAGACTACGTATCAAAATAACTTCGTCAAGAGCAGGATAGGAAGGTAAACAATATTAACTAGCCTTTGAGGCCCTGTTTTATTCTTCGCCTGGTGGAGCCACTGGAATGTGATTCTTGTGCTGTAACATTGACGCTGCGTCACATTTTAACAGAACGTGTTTCATTCTTCGTTCTAACAGAAGATGTTTGCCTAGCCGATGACCTCTCCCTTAGTTTAAACAATGACTGTGAAAACAAGGCGAAGGCTTATATTTCTGTCGGTATGGAAACCTTTTACATTTCGGTTTCATCTTTGAAACCAGATGTTTTATACTTTTACCCATCTCCAATTTTTGTACTGTTGACCTCTTTTCATTCGGTCATACGATAGGGAATTTATTCACGTTGATACCATGTTGTCAAAACGGTTTTTGCTAGAGCGCTAATGATCCTGATATCGACGCGCCATCAAGTCCCACTGATAACAACAAACTGTAAATTGGTAATAGTTCCAAAATTAAGTTTCTAAAAACGATGTAACTAGCGAAACAAGAAGAGACAGACTGAGGAATGTTAATGTACTGAAGGTACATGGTATGGACTGGGTGGGAGAGATAGTCGGAAAGAATGTGACGGGTAAGTTTTGTCTCTTCAAGCGTATGGCGTGAAACAGATTAACAAGGTATATGTGAGGCTTACGCAGTTGAGGAAAACTGCCTCTGGGAAGACCAAATTTAAAATTGAGGGCTGGCTTTAGGATTGAGGTTAAAAACAGGCGACAGCTGGGGAAACAGTATCTGTCAGCGGTCAGAGGAATACGGGAAAGCTGAATCGAAACACTCATCCAGTAATGTGAGGAGGCACTGGATATATACGGCTGTACACACATAAACTGTGGAAATTTGTCACTGGTAAGTACCAGCTTTAAAGAAAAGTTGCTAATCAAAAAAACTAATCTTTTTGTAGCATTCTAAGCACGTTAAATTCTCATAGATAATTTATCTACAAATAAGGAGTTATGCTTTCGCTTCTCTGATTTGTGAACGTATACTTATAAAGTGTCTTGAGAGCCGGATTTCAATAGTTTCGATATATATAACGTGAGAATATCTTCTGATGAGAAATGATTTATAGGTGGACAGGAACATTACGAATGTGACACACTCAACGAAGAAAGAGGTAAATGGACTTTTTTTTTATCAATACCAGCCTTACGGATAATCCTATTTCTCATCCGGTTCTGCCAACAAGACACTGTCATCCAGGGCCAGCGTTATGGGGGGGGGGGGGGGTAAGCGGGTCAAAAGTACCCGGGCCCGCCGGCTGATGGGGGGCCCCGATCACCGACAATAGGGGTCCTCCGGCCATGAAGCTAAGAATATGCTCATTGTCGCCTAGCCATTTTGTAGAGCTAAAAAAAAAAGGTCGCCCATTTTACCCCGGGCCCGAAATTCCCAGCGCCGGCCCTGCTGTCATCAGCAAATCGTTGCATACTGATTATTTCTCCTTGAATCCTTACGTCACATTCAAAACATTATTTTACTTCCTTTATTGCTTCTTCTGCATACAAGTTGAATATTAATGGGGACAGACTACAACCTTGTTTCACATTCTTCTTAACTGATGCATGTCTCCCATGATTCTCTACTTTTGTTTTAGCTACTTGATTCTTATAAAGATTATAAAGTATTCTTCTATCTCGGTATTTTAGACCTGACTTCTTTAATGTTTTTAATAAGTTGTCCCACCTAACATTATCAAAACCTTTTTTTAAAAGAATCTTTGTTTTTCGTGATCTGCCCTTCAAGTACTAATCTTGAAGCCAGAATCGCTTCTCTTGTACCGTGTTTTTTCTGAAACCCAATCTGGTCTTCACCTACTATCCCTTCTACTACTATTGCCATTCTTCTGTATATTATTCTGGTCAGTAATTTTGAAGCATGTGATGTTAGACTTATAGTGCGATAATTCTCACGTCTGTGAGAAGTAGTATTTAGCGTTTTCATGAAATTAATAATTATTTAGAACTGAACTTAGAATCAAAAAGAAATATCTAAAATTGCATGTTTAAATCATGACATGTATGTCGCGATAACTGAAGTATGGCACTGTGGTATGTTGAAAGTTAAGTCATCAACTGAAAAAATACATGATCAGGCAGAATCTTACAGAAATAGGTAACGGTATGGTGAATCACTTTTTAGCACATATGGGATTTGTTAAATTTAAGCCCATGTACCAACTAAATTTTTAAAAAATGTAAAAGATAATAAAGATTGATGGAGTGAAATAGATAACTAAGGATGTAGACCGTAGTGAGTAATATGAGATCGTGAGTGATGAAATGTAGCTGAAATGATACCAATAATACTAGATTAAATGTAAAAACAGGGCTGGGTGCGATAGGAGGAGTTAGTGAATTTTGCTACTTAGGATGTAAAATTACAACCGACGGCCGAAGCAGAAATAATGTTAGAAGCAGAATTCCACTAGTAAAAAGATCTTTCCTAATAATGAGATCTTTTAGCTTCAAATATTAAACTAAGACTAGGAAAGAACTTTTTAAAACTCTTTGTGTGGAGCACAGCGAAGCATGGAATTTAGGAATACTATAAAGAAGAATAATTGAACCATTTGAAATATGGTGCTATAGAAGGTAGATGAAAATTTAGTTGATAGATAAAGTACGAAATTTTGGAAACGATGGGTGAAGAAAGAAGTTTATGGAAGACTCTTACAGAAACAAAGAGACAGGATGTTAGGTCATATTTTGAGACATGCGGTTTTGATTAACTTGTTAGTGGAGGGAAAAGCCGAAGGTAAGAACTGCAGAGGAAGACAGTGATTAGAATAAATGAAGCAGATAACTGAGGACGTGGGTTGTGAGGAGTATGTTGAGACGAAAGGTTAGCACAAGATAGGAAGGGATGGAGGATTGGATCAAACCAGTCGAGAGACTGATGACAGCAAAAAAATACTACTTTGAAGTTAGCTTCTAAGACGAATTGTTAGGGAATGCTGTTACAGCATTTAAATTATTTCTTACATACAAAGAAGAGACGAGTAATTTGTTATTATCCATTCCATTGGTAAAGAAAAATGGAAGTAGTTTAAGATAAACAATCAGAAGATGATGACTCACGGCTGGTGAATGGAAGTGAAGAAAGGCGATCGGTGTTTTTGTCAGCCCCTGTTTCATTCTGTTGAACACAAAGATTGCGACCACAAGTGTGCGTCGGTCGGTCGTAGGACCGTAATCTGCGGGATCAACAGCCGGCACCTGCTCTGGCCGACCCCGCTCAATCAGCATCTCCTATTGGCCTATACTCTGTGCGTAAGAGAGTCAGTGAATACAAACTTTACTTTGAAAAAATCTCAAGTGTCTGGAAGGAAGGAGTCTAATAAAAACTGAAAGAACGTTTTCTTGAAAGTTTAGGCTTGGGAGACTATTTTATTCCAATTCTGATGACAACTTATCTGCTATGAAGTAACTAAACCATTAATAGCATAATAGAAGGGGGCCAAGAGGACGATTAAAATTATGATCACTGATATTATTGGTAACATATCTCTGACCTTAACAAGTATAAATACAGTTACAATCTTCAGTGAGCGGATGTTAATAGCTGATATAGTACAGTATTATCATCTGAAACCAGGGTATCATTCTTTGACGTGGGCAACCAACGAGTACGTTTGTGGGGTTATACCTGTATAACACAATGAATTATATGACTACTTTCTAATCTCGACTGCATGACATTTATAACAGGCTGAGTTCTTTAACCACTTAATGAAGTTTGGATATGAAAGCAATATGTATTTAAGCATAGGCTATCTAGGCTGTAGCCTGTGGCCTTGTACCACAAAGTGGCCCTTACCACACACAAACAAGGTAAAATTCTAACATATGCAAAGAAAGTACTCTATTTCCGAAACGGTTTTATCTCCGAAGGTCCTAAAATGCTCGTGGAAATCGAAAACAATGATCTCCGACGCGCAGCTCAATCCTTTAAGGTACGGGTGTATTGTAAAATAACATTTCGGTACACTTATACCGAAAAGCAACAACTCTACAGCACAACGATGAGCACTTATAACCCTTGTAACATAAGGTAGCGTTATACTGTGGTTGGGGCGTATCAATGTAGACTGGAGCCATTGTCCTGTAATTGCAATAGAATTCCCTAGCCTTCATGTCGGCAAGATTAGATGATATAAATTTTTTTTTTGTAAGTGATGTACACCGCGAGTACCGGCGGAGTGCTGTCTTCCAGTTGACTTGCGTGTGTGAATAATCAACACTGTGTTGTTAATCTTTCTCTATTCCGAATTTTGGCCATTTCAATCATTTATCGTTTGTTTTATGTTAATATGTAGGCCTACTCTTTCATACCGTTGTTAAAATTTTGAATTTGTAATTCCGTGGTCTTTTGCTGAGGTTGTTCGGTTGCACCAACATAACTACAATAAGCAGCATCTTAGCAATCGAACATCAGTCTAAGAATTGAATGTGCGAACATCACTTGACAATCTCGTTCAATTTCGGAAATACTTGAGAGACCACGTTTCGAACTCTATATTCTTCAGTACGTTATCCTTGTGTATTTTTACAATCCTATAGTTTTTATTAAAAGGATTTTTAATTGAATAATAAGTAATAGATATTAAAGATATATGTATAAATATATTCAAGGGACCACACTACAGGTATAGCCTAGGAGCCTACAGATCCTAAATACAGCCATGGATGGACAAGAAACAATAGATCGTATGAATAATCACCTGTTACTTTTTACCAAAATCTAACTTTGCACATCGTAAGCTACTTAGATAAAATAGGACGGGCGGTGGAAACACTAGGTAAATTATTTTAAATGAATAATTATCAGACAAGCAGGCACTGAAACTGTAAAACAATCAGCAAGTTACGAGGCATGATGTAAGCAAGTAGAAGGCACAGCAAATAGAATCGTTGCAGGTAGAATCATGTGGCTGAGGCAACACACGACACCTAACCTTTTACATCTTTTTCTCTTGTCTGCCGCTGTAGAAATGAAGAGAGAGCAATATGGCTGCACATAGTTTCAAAAAAATCAATAGTCATGTGTACTGTGCCGCCAACCATGCGCCTTTACGAACCCACAAATCGGAGAGGTTGGTGACGTCAGTTACGCAGGTTGCTAATGATTAGTCCGAACATAGGCTGATAGAAGTGTTCGCAGGTAATACAGTGATTTCCAGTATCCACTGGTTGTGACCAACTAAAACCATTAGCATTCATATGAAAATCCCAATGTGTCTTATGCGGTTTTGAGGACTCAATGCAAAAGTGAAATTGGATTTGTTGATGGAGCATATTCGGATTTGATTGCGAAGAGTTTCCAACTGTGCCTCTGTATTGGTATAAAAATACGACGGGTCTGGTGGCTCAGCGTTAAGTTGTCTCACTGGCTATCGAAAGGTCCCCAGTTCAAATCTTTGTCTCGGCGGGAATTTTCATAGGTCCTTAAACCGACCTTCACCACTGGCACTGCTTACTGTGTAACTTGAAGCACGCCAGAACGCTTCCGTGGTTCAGATTCCACGTTAACCTACAGGTCCCCTGTATCTGGTAGGATTGCCGGATTAGGTTAAAGCTGCTACAACAGGGGAGGAATGCGAAACCAATAGAAACCCTGCCACCAGATCAATAAGACCACACGGAATTATTGGAGGAGCTACCACTTTTATTTTGGTCCTAATGATTTACCTGGTCACTTAATATGGAGAATTTTGATGTCACTTACCTCTATAAACAGTCATGAAGGTGATATGAGAGTTCGAAACTTCAATAAAAAAAATTTAATTTTCCAAAATCAAAGGATAAAAAAAAGTGAAATAGCTGATTTTTCAAGAGGTGGTCCAAGTATTGGCTACTTGTATGGAAGGAAAATTTATCTCGTAATATATTTTTTTAAATAAAAAATAAAAAAACAACAATTTTTTATCCAAAAACGTTATTAACTTAAAATTTTACTATCTTTTTTTTTTTCATCTGAAGAGAGTCCAACATAGAAAATGTATGCTGCATTGTAGTCATCACGTTTATCGCCCAAATAAATCGCAAACTCGTCATCGTCATTGCCGTCATCAGCAGGAGTCTTCTTCTGAGTCCAACTCTTCGCTTATGTTACCTAATAGACAATTTAGTTTAGCTTGAAAATTTTGATTTTTTTTTTCTTTTTTTCTGAGGCACCTGATTAGACTTTTACAATCATCTGACAGTTATTCAAGGCTGTACACTCCACACAATTCTTCAGTCATTCGCTGTAAGGAGATACAGTTATGATGCAAGTCTTGGCGCACTTGCGTCCACAATTGTTTTCACTTTGCAATGATGGGGATCGACGGTACATCATAATGAGGTGGAAGCCATTTACTTTACTGAATAAGTAAGAAAGGGAGAAATTAAAGGTTATATATCTTGAAAAGTTTTGAGTTTGTCAAAAGCAAGTTTTCTGATAAAACAATTTGCGCCAACACACGTGTGTCACGAACTAAGTTCACGAGCTCACTTCTCTTCCCCTGCCACTTGATGTTCCTTTTGGTGCCATTCTCGTGACTGCGCACAACCCCCTTCCCCCACTTTCAGCAAGTAGCCCGTATTTAGACCCTAGCTCGTCTTTGAACCTTCGGCTCTATTGTTTTATAGCATAAAAATACTAAAATTTATCCCAGATTTCGAATAATTACAGTGGCCCTATATACAGCATAATCAGTGCAGGTAAACTGTTGATCTTGTCTTGAAGTTAATAACGCAAACATGTGGCTGACAATGAACACGAAAGAAGCAACAGCGATTTTTTTTTCTGTCAAGAGTTTCAAAATAATAAGGTTAAAGAAAATCCACTGAGACGTCAGAGGATAGGAAGGAATTCGATCATGGCATTTTAAGGAATCGTCCTCGTATCCACTATGATTGATTTCACGAAACCAAAGAAAAATATTATCTAGGTGCCCAGACGGGAATTTGAACCTGTGTCCTTCCGAATACGAGGCTTGGATGACATGGATCACGCACCAGGCTCGGTTCTTCTAGATTATGACACTCAACTATGACACGCAACATCTCCACATGGAGTAGGTTCGACTTCATAACACAGAACAGCTAGTGCAAAGAATAAAAAATATGGGAATTAACAGGAGGCAGCTGGCGAACTGAACTAACTCTTCCTGTTTGTGTCAATACTGAGAGTTTTGTCTCGTTATTTTGTTTTACTGCAGTTATCTTGTGGAGGATTTTCGAGGTTAGCTACTTGAAACGTTCCACCCGCCGTCCTCATCCGTTGAGGTTCTACCGTTCCCTTACATTTTTACTGCAGAAAACGCCGACCGCGAACCAGGCGTTCCTCTTCCGCTGTCTGTGAACCTGTGCACAATGGTACAACTGGAAGCAATCCCGGAAGTTCGTTCCCGCGGCTGGGGGCGCACCTTAGCGCGCGCTGCATCTGTCCGGCTCATCTCTTGGCGAGTGGATTTGACGGCCCCTAACCGGCTTATAAGTTTACAAGCGCGCCCTGGATTAAGCGGCTTAAGGACCGGCGATACAGCCAGCCAGCGCAGTGTCTTCCTGCTCATCGGTAGCCAAAATTTCTACGACGATATCTGATAAGTGGAAATCGATATAAGTCGTCGAGCATCACCGTTCGTTTGTAGGATTATACGTTGTAAAAGTGCGGTATGGAAACTGCACCTGAAGTTATTTAACACTAGTGCAAGCCCGTGACTGTTGTTTTGCGTATGGTCTCGGGTCTAGAATAGTTCCAGTTTTTAGGGTCATTATGACAGGTTGACGTGATCTGTCC